>CM076572.1:1207418985-1207563330 GCA_034641835.2 Pinus albicaulis | reverse complement strand
TAATGAATAGGGGCTCAATTCCTCCAAGAATGCTTAAGCAAGGTTGAGAAACATAGTGGTAGGAAATTGGTTAAGTATCCGACCATCCTTACTGGGATCAAAGTGAGATAGTTATAGATAGTGCAGAGAGCTCTCAAGCTTGAGAGAAGCATTGTATTATTTCATATTCTTGACTTAATGCAATATACATATAGCGGGTTTTTTTAGTTGAGGCTTTCCCGATATGAATCTTTGTGTTGTGTAATTTAAATTCTTTCTCTTTATTGTTTGTGTGATTGTCTTCCTGTGTTGTGGAGGTAAATCCCCTCTGCGGATAGAGGGGATCCCTACTAGCCCAGACTGGGTCTAGCAACAATCGTCACACGCTATAGTGCAGGTTCCTAATTTCAAATAAACCAACCAGCGATGAAGGCTTACCTGGAATCCAACGCTATCGCTTGTAGAGAAAGTAGCGCTCCCGTTCCTTAGCTCTAGCAGATCACAATCCTCACGATCTCCGTGATCAGACACCTGCACACGCAAGAAAAAAAAAACGCAAGCGTAAAATCCAGTATATGCAACTATATGTCAGTCAGAGAAGACATAACTCATCATCATAATCATCAACAAGAGTGGAACCATAACCAATAGTCACTTATCATTAATCAATCAAAGAAGAATACAACCATAGCCCTGACGCTGAATTCTCCTTCGGAGGGTCGCCAGCGGAACACGTCTCGAAAAATCCTGTCGGGGATGGGACAAACTTCTCTCTTCGGATGTCTCGAAAATAATCTCCTTGCTTGGATTTGGCCTTAAGGGAATGAATCAAGGCTCTTGCAACATAAGGCTCTGATGGCTCTTGGGAACTTGGAGATTGACCATTCGACCCCTTCGGCCCCTTCATCAATGGATGAAGGCTATATTTATAGAGGAGAGGAGGAGGTTGGGATCCATATTACAGTGGAAAGGAGGCCTTATCCCTTGGGAGGTTCCCCATAAGGTGGAAACAAGAGGCCAAAGGAGGAAGGTCATGGTTATTCAGTCGAAACCACTCCTGATGACTCATCCACGAAGTTGTTGTAATCGAAACTTCGCCTCTTTTTTTTTTTTAAATTTCCAAAAGAAGATTGGCGCGGGTACTTAATTGGGAAAGAGCGCCAATTGGCACGGGCTCAGTGTTAATTTTCCCCCATTGGCACGAGGACATAACGGGCTACCAGCGCCAAGGCAAAAACATGTGTTTTTAGGGGGTGCACTGGAAATGATCATGAGAAGAAATGTTGTCCTCATGGAAAGGGATGCGATGATGGTATTTGCAAGGCATGACCTTGCTTATTGGTCACAAAATGACCCTCCAATGTGCGGGATGGGGATTGTAAGGACGGTGACAAATTGCTGTGTAACAGATGCCCCCTAAAGCATGAGGCCCAAAAGAGAGAGAGAGGGGTGAAATTCTTTACGAGAACATGCCAACCGAAGACACCGCCATTGGAAAACCTACGGAGCGAAGTAAAAATGATGTCTCAAATACATGATATATATGCGTGGTATGGGCGCAACCATCCATAACAGAGTGTACAATAATCTAGATCCAAGGCATGGACGCAGCCATCCAATGAAGATCGATAAATAGACTCAGGTATGGTCGCAGCCATCCAATCGGTGAGTCATGTAACTAATCATAATAATCCACAAAATATCAACAACGGATTATAACAAGAAAAAATCCAAGATCTTGCGCTCCATCCGACCCAAACAAAGTACAAGTTCGAGGCATGCGAATAAGTGAGGTGAAGTCAGACATGCAAGAAAATAAATCGATTGAAGCCCGGTAATGAAAGTTGTTAACAGACGCAAGAGGTACCACCATTAATGCCAATGGTCCTCAAGGTACTACAGGTACACTCTACGGCATGTGAACAATGAGTTGACGTCGAACACCCACAGAATCACTCGATCGGAGGCCAATGATGAAAACCTCACGTCGAATGCGAAGAACCTGCCATTGAGGCATGCAGGCTCCAAGGTACCAGAAGGGAGTCTCTAGATCAGCTTCCTAGATAATGAGCTGAAGTCAACAGGAAGTGACCTTGATCGAAGGTGGGCCATAGTGTTTCCCACATCATCGACATGAGAAAGAGGAACATAATGTCTTTGTGAATCAGGATCAGATGAGAATCAGAGGAAGGTTAAAATTTGCAGAGGTCAACTTCTCTTGAACATATGGCAGCACGACAGTGATTTTGGCAGTATTTGACATCAACATATCAGAGGTCATGATGACGGGACAAAGATCAGATGAGAGGTCAAAAGGGATCACCCAAACCCATGGAGGCAAGTGGAAAACGAGATGAGATGTTGCCAACCCGACACGAATGCAGACAAGTGCCATGTTCAAGAGCGACATACTGCCGACACGACAATGATGTTGGTTCCATTTTCCCCACCATTTCTGGTGAGTACCTCTTTATTTTTACACAAGCTTGAAGAGGATACCATATGCTTTTCATATAAGTCTGTCCTTCGGACGAATCCATCCTAGTACGTTTAACGAGCCCTAGGAAGGAGGAACTCAGATACGAGTCATTCATTAAATCTAATGTCATCGGGGTTTAAGCAACGTGAGGAAGAAATCGATGTCTTTTCATGTTTAGAGAGTTTGAAAAGACAACGAGGAAAAATAAACTCCAACGGTCCCTTTTAAGTAAATAGTTTCTCAGGGCAGGTGAAAACAATATACGAGAAAACATCCTAGTCGCAATAGGCTAGGGTATTCCTTTCGTAAGTAATCTATCCCGGCCGAAAAAGGGTAAACGTATCTTGGGTAGATGTCGTTTCCTAACCACTTTAACGAGATCAAAATGACAAGGGACTCGACAATCTCTTCATGTTTAGAGAGTTAGAAAAGAGCTGAAAGATGACTCTTCCTGAAGGAACAAGTGGTATAAAGGGTAGCAACTGGTTCCAGTGATGGTGGAACTGCTCAAAACAAGATAAAGGTCAAGAGGCTGGCTAACAAGACCACTCATCGCAGCGGTTCCTCAGGAACGGGTAAAACAACCAAGTGAAGGCATATGATCGGCCAAGGAGATAGTGACGATGGAGTGAGAAAACCAAGGCTCATCTAGCAGAAACAGGCTGATAAAATGGCAATCACGAGAGGTAAAATGGGAAAGGTTTCATTTTTACACAAGCTTGAAATCAGGAAACTCTGCTTGAAGTTGGTTTCATTTTTACACAAGCTTGAAACAAAGATAAACTATGCTTGAGACCGGTTTCATTTTTACACAAGCTTGAAACGGAAACAAACTATGCTTGAAAAAGTAAGCATGCCCCCAGCATGGTGACTCAATTCGAGGTACATGCCCCCAAGCTTCAATCCATATGAAAGGCAAATGGAGTGAAGGTTCAAATTATGAGATCAAAAGAAAGACTCGACTGGGATTTTATGAGATCTAAACAAAGACTCGAATTGAACAGGAAATGGTTTCATTATTTTAATGAGGTTGACACATTAAAAGAACTATCCTCCAGACACCTTGTTTCATGGTTTAAGGAGCTTGGCACAAGACAAGGAACTCTGCTTCGACAACCTTGTTTCATTTTTTAAGGAGCTTGATACAAGACAACGAACTCTGCTCCGACAACCTTGTTTCATTTTTTAAGGAGAAGCGACCTGGCAGCCGTACTCGAAGACCTTGTTTCATTTTTTAGAGCTTGAAACAAGGAAATAAACTTTGCTCAGACGGACCGGTTTCATTTTCGAAGGAGCTTGACACAGAAAAGTGCATGCTCCGACCGACCTCATCATAATGAATAAGAAGTCATCGCTTCAACCAAGATTTCCCTCTCGATGGAAGGAGAAAACATCCTGGAAGTCATGACCCAATGCTGGCACACTATGCACGATAGTATCATCATTGGGGAGTACACAGGCACGGGGAATGTAGCCACATAGTTGACTGCCGGTGGGGTAGATACAACGGGGCGGATAAAAACCGAGGAAGGGATGATGGTGGGCCGGTTGCCACATCGCGGGCCGGTTGCCACATCAGGACCAAAGAACAAAAGCTGATCAATGGTCGCGATCCGTCCGTCATGTGGAAAACAGACCGCACGAAAAAGGGAGGAGACAAGCGCTCCCATGGCATAGGTGTAATCGTGCCCCAAGAGCAAATTGAAATCCAAGGGTCCTGGAACAACCATCACGTCCATATGGATAGTTTTACCTCCCAAAGTAACAGGTAACCTTGGAAGGATCCCTAATGGTTGACTCGTTCTTCTGTTAAATTCCAACAGATTATGCATAACAGGTGCAAGCGGCGGTGAACCGAAAGCTTACCAAGTAGTTGAGGATAGAAAACTAACAGACGCGCCTTCGTCTATAATGGTGTTGGGTACAACCAGACCAAAAGCCTGTACTGTGATCTCGAAAGGCACATAAGACGGAAGGCAGTATCTTGCAAATCGACTCCAATCAAAGTAAGTGACCAAACTACTCGGAGGGGCTACCATTGAACTGAGAAGGTCTTCCCCTGGTGTTACAGAATAAGAAGGAGCATCCTCCACAACCTCCATCTCGAAGGTGGGAGGAGTATCCTCCGGGACCTCCATCACGGGAGGTGGAGGAGCAACTACTTGAGATACGGGGACAGGAGAATATTTCTCCAAGTCCGAGGAATCTGAAGAAACAAGAAGAACTTGAGTGGTATGAGTTCCACTCTTGACGGAAAAGATCTGGTGTACCGTAGAAGGGACCAGCTAAACCAATCCCACGACCAATGGTTGGTCGGGAACGGATTCCTCAATTTGAATTTCCAAAGGAGCGGGATCAACCAAGGATGACTCTTGACCAATCATAGAATCAGCTGGTGGAGGACTCAAAGAAAGTTGTTTGTAACCAGCCGAAAGGCACGGCGCAGAAACAGCCGAGTTGTCCAAGACTCTTTTGGCTTCATCCATATACAGACAAAGGTGAATGGCATGGTGCCCTTCACACAAATTACAGGGATTGGTAATCTTACCTTGCTTCTTAGGATCCTTATCAGCACCAGCTGAAGATGTGCCCCCAACTTGGCTCCCGGAAGTCAAAGGCAACGGCGGACGGCCGTCGGACCATGCTTCGAGCACCTTGGGGATGCCAGGGCAGTCTCGAAGAAGATGGTCTCCCGTGCACAACATGCAAGGGAACTTGACTTTCCGTGGAGGGTTGGAAGGTTTATCAAGAGGAGGTGCATTAGAAGCAGCAGCTGCAGCCTTAGCCTCTCTCTTATCAGACTTCTTCTTCTTTGTCTTCTTCTTCTTCTTCTTAGCCACCTGGTTACTCGAATCCAGACTTTCACCAGGCGAAGTAGAAGAGGAGGACGCAGAAACAGGCAAAGAAGGGGAGAGGTCCACCTTGGAATCAACATGATGTTGTTCAGGCGGAGGAACTGATTGACCAGTAGCCGAGACATTCGGGACCACAGAGGTTGAAAACAACCAAACAGGCAACCCAACAGTTAACCCAGGAAGGGACAACGTTGCCATATAAGGAGCACCAACATTTCCAAAAGGAGGAAAAGGACCAGGATTCCCTTCGAAGGGGATTCCTTGGTTGGTGAACTCTGGAAAAGTTGCCATCAGAAACGATCTTCAGAACAACACCCTAAGGAAACTAACTTTAACCAGGAATATTTCGTGGGCAGTTAATTTTAAAACATTGAAACAAAACTCTATCGTTTCATCTTTTAAGAGTCGAGAAATAGGAAAAAGGTGACTCTATCACTTTCATATTGGAAACAAGTGTGAAAGGACAAGCGCTTGATGACCTTTTCAAATTTAAAGAGTCAGAAAAGATCGAAATGACTACTCAGGAGTACTAGGCAAAGGGTATACCAAATAACCGTAAACTGCAATATACACCTTGGTTTCAAAACAAGGATAATTAAATCTGAGGCTTAACGATGGCAGCAATCTGTCGAATGTTGTGTCCTCGGTGGTATCACGTATAGGGGCTACAGATCAGTTTCTATGGATAAAGGATAAAATCTGAATCCCTTTATATACTCTCGAAATCATGGGGAGCACAAGAACTGATTAGTGTCGTCAGCCAAGAGGTAAATTAGAAGTTACTAGGTTTAAAGACGCTTTAACACTCCTGCTTTACCTCTAAATATTTCTTTAATGTTTCCAAGTTTCCTTTTAGGTTAATTAACAAATTTTTAAGGCGTTGACCTCAATTATGTCTCACTTGTGTCTCTAACGAAAGTGTCATATGACAATCTCCAATATGCAAATTTATATGAGAAAAGAAATCTTTCAATTTGACGAATGCTATCTAGTTAAGGGAAGAGTTTCAAACAATGATGCAACAAACAACAACACTGCAAACAAAAAAATTTCCAAACTAGATGACTTTCACTATGCAAAAGTATTCTAAAACATTCAACGATGTGAATTATGCAATGTAATCTATGAAAAATTCTCTTTTTCGAAAACTATGCAATTGTAATCTATGCACAATTTCCTTTTTCTTTTCAAATGATAAGAATGCACTCAATGCATTTTTCGATGAAATGAGAATCTACTTAATGCATGATTTTAATAAAAGAGAATGCAATCAAAGCGATTTCTAGTTTTCAATCATTAAACAATGTAATCTAAGTTCAATGATGGATCTCAAAAAATACTTTTCAATGCAATGTGATCTAATGCATGAAAAGAAAACTATGAGACGAAAACTAAAAAAACACAAATCTTCTTAATGAAGGATGAACGCAAAAGAGATGTAAACAAACACTAAGAATGCAATCGTTGTGTTAAACACTTTGTAATGAAATCTCAAAAGGCGACAAGACATATGAGGTCAATGACACAGAATAATCAAGTACAGGTACAAGAGGCTTGAGTACAAGGCTCAAAAATTAAAGTGTTCAAAAATATCTCAAACCAAGTTCAAGTTGTAGGTCTCGTAACTTTGAATCCAACGGTGCAGACGGCACTCAATTCTGAGTCCGTATGAAGAAGTTATAAGCGGTCAAAGTTCCAGCCTGACTTGGTGACTGGGCAGCCTTAAAGAGGACACAAATTGGACTTTTTCCAGCCACTGGATTCCGGAAAGCTCAGGCCAGATTCCAGGCGAAATTTTTGCCTGATTAAAATGACCCCTACAGTCCAAAACCGAATTTTCAAAAATGGCCAGTTCATTTTATTAAACAAAAGTGATATTAAAAAAGGGGCGACGGGTGGTCAAACCCCGTCGACCCCCTCTCCACATATACATGGCACCATATTATGGGCTGGCAGGAATCGAACCTGCCTGGCCGCAAGGGCCGGCCCGCTCCACGGGCGGCCCAACCAACGGCCACAATCCAAACATATATACGGCATATATGTTTTTAAAAAAACTCAACATTACAACGTATATGATATACGTTCAACCCCATCAACATGAAACGATGGTTTAAAATAGATACGGTTCAAACGCCCAAGTTAAAAACAAATGCGGGTTTTTTCAAAAAAGAACTGTCGTGCCATTTTAAGAGGGGCGGGATTTGACCCCCCGACCTCTCCTCAACGATTGTTTATTTTTTACCATTACACCAAACAGCCACTTGTGGTTAATTCTGCCCACGAAATTTATATAAACCCAACATTTTACAGTGCGCCCAGGCCATGGAGGAGGGGGAGAGCGCGCACGGAATTCGAGGATATTTTTTTTTTATTGCAGGTGCAGTGGAACCATGAGCCCAGAAAGAGGCAAGCAGAACCCTGATTGAGGCTCAATTTTCAGGAGGGCGAAATTTTGACTCTGTCCAAATGGGACAAATTTTATGTCATTTCAGCACTACTCGGCCTTCTAAGATTGATGGTGTTTTCAGATCCAGCCGCAAAGCTAATCAGCCTTCAGAAAATGAAAGCATGAGGTATATGATGTGTATTCCATGTACTTCTTCATTTATTTCTCGTTGAGATGCATTATGTCTTGCAGATCCCGGTTGATACATGAGTCGTGGGATCTTGCTTTGTGTTGTTATTGATGTACTTTTAGCTATGGATTTGTGTCATGTATGAGTCCCTTTTATGCCACATTGGCGGGATGCTCTTATTTTCTATGTGTATTTTTGAGATCCCTTGTTTGCCAGGATTGGCGGGATACTCTTATTTGCTACATGTCAGCTATGGTCATACTGATAGGAGTCTTTCTTTATGTATGAGAGTTCTGCAGTGGAACATCTCTTAAAGAAGTCAAGCCACTCCTGCGTGAGGGCAATTTTTCCTTGTATGTCATAGGAAAGCACATCCATGTACATCTTTTTCAAACAACACATAATGCAGCGGCCTACACCATCTTGACACCGAGGCCCGGAGATGTAGTCCCTCCTGGACGAACTCCGTCATCAAACAATGTGTTCTTATGATTGCTGATCTTGTTCATTTATGTTCCTCTTATTTACAGCTACAATCGTTCATTTCAGTTCTTTAACGTCGTTAATTAAATGCAATTCTATTTATCAGCCGAATTAAAAGGTCTTGGTTAAGGGTATTAAGATTTTACCCTGGATCAGTCAAACACAAGAGGACTTCCAAAGCAGAGATCAAAACAAAGGATTCATTCCCTTTTACATCAAGCAATCATGGAGAGAAGACATTTCAAACAATGAGCAATGTAATCTATGCTCATATAGAGAAAAGACCGGAAGGGAAAGACACACTGGTGAAGGATTCAGGGACAAAGTCTCAATTTTCACACACCCTGAAATTGGCCCGACTTTGTCATTGACAACTAGCGCCAACTGGCACGACTTGCTCACTGACAACTAGCGCCAATGCCCAATTGGTGCGGGTTGCTAACTGACAACAAGCGCCAATGCCTGAAAATGAAAAAACAAAGAATTTCTCCCAACCAAGACCAGACTCACCACTTCAAGCAGAATCTAAAACAAACCCAGAAGCAAAGTACTGACCAAAAGAAACTTCCGAACAAGGGTAAATCCTAGCACCTACAGGATATGGCGCGACTGTCTAGCTGTAATCCACGCCAGACAGGGGATGGCGCGAGTGATGAACTGGCAACCCACGCCAATTGGCGCGACTGTCAGGGTGGAAACCGTGCCAATCAAGCCAACCATGAAAGGATGAAAACTCGGAAAAACAAAGGTCAGATCTGATCCTCTGGGGCTGAACCAAAAGCCAAACACAAAAAGAGCCAGCCAAAAGAGTCGATCAGGCAAGCAGAATCGAGAAACAACCGAAAAGACAAGACAATACTCCAAGTGTTCAGTTCATAAACTAAACCGGAGATTGACCGAAGCAGCTTTGATCTACTTCGCTAATGCAGAGCAATAGCATTTTGAAGGCTATCTGGCTAACTTCAGGCTCCGTCTATAGCTTACAAAGCAGAGCAACAACAAGCTAGACGATCCCCAGTGGAGTCGCCAATTTGTTGTGGAGGTAAATCCCCTCTACGGACAGAGGCGATCCCTACTAGCCGAGACTGGGTCTAGCAACAACCGTTCATGATATAGTGCAGGTTCCTAATTGCAGATAAACCAACTAGCGATGAAGGCTTACCTGGAATCCAATGATGTCGCTCATAGAGAAGGTAGCGCTCTCGTTCCTTGGCTCTGACAGATCACAATCCTCACGATCTCTGTGATTGGACACCTGCACATGCCAGAAAAAAAACAAACACAAGCGTAAAATCCAGTATATGCAACTATATGTCAGTCAGAGAAGACATAACTCATCATCATAATCAACAACAGGAGTGGAACCATAACCAATAGTCGCTTATCATTAATCAATCAAAGAAGAATACAACCATAGCTCTGACGTTGAATTCTCCTTCGGAGGGTCGCCAGTGGAACACGTCTCGAAAAAGCCTGTCGGGGATGGGACAAACTTCTCTCTTCGGATGTCTCGACAATGATCTCCTTGCTTAGATTTGGCCTTAAGGGAATGAATCAAGGCTCTTGCAGCATAAGGCTCTGATGGCTCTTGGGAACTTGGAGACTAGCTATTCAGCCATTCAGCCCCTTCATCAATGGATGAAGGCTATATTTATAGAGGAGAGGAGGAGGTTGGGATCCCTAAAATAGTGGAAGGGAGGCCTTATCCCTTGGGAGGTTCCCCATAAGGTGGAAACAAGAGGCCAAAGGAGGAAGGCCGTGGTTATTCAGGCGAAACCACTCCTGATGACTCATCCACGAAGTTGTTGTAATCGAAACTTCGCCTCTTTTTTTTTAAAAATTTCCAAAAGCAGATTGGTGCGGGTGCTTAACTGGGATAGAGCGCCAATTGGCGTGGGCTCAATGTTAATTTTCCCCCATTGGCGCGAGTACATAACGGGCTACCAGTGCCAAGGCAAAAACAGGTGTTTTTAGGGGTCTGCTCAGGAAATGATCAACAGAAGAAATGTTGTCCTCATGGAAAGGGATGTAATGATGGTATTTGCAAGGCATGACACTACTTATTAGTCACAGAAATGACCCTCCAATGGGTAAGATGGGAATTGTCAGGGACGGTGACAAATTCTTGTGATGACAAAGATCATAGTCGTTTTGTGCGGTTCTCATTTAGATAAGTATTTTGTTTTAGAATATTACAAGATCAATTGAATCTATGTGGATTTTCTACATGGTATCAAAGCATGAATCACTATAGAGCAGAAGAAGATGAGTTTTTTTTTTAACAGGTGAATCGTATTGGTATATTTATTCTTTAGGACCAGTAGCATATTAGGATGTCTTTAAGTGATTGATACTTGAATATTCCCTTAAGGGAAATTTGAATTACATAGCTTGGAAGGACATGATGGAGGCGGTGTTGGAGGACAACGTGTTGAAGGAATTCATAGACAGTGATATTCCCAGGCCCGCAGCAGCATGAGATGCTCAAAATATTGATGCATAGAATAAGAATGTAGCTAAGGCGAGAAGGATTCTATTAGAAGGAGTTCGAGATCATATTGTCTCAAACCTCTATGCAAAGGCAACTCCATATGTTATGTGGAAGGCCTTAACAGATTTGTTCCAGAACAACATCGACCAAAAGAAGTTAGCGCTAAAGGACAAGCTCAAAAAGATCAAGATGGAGAAGGGTGACACGATACCAAAATATTTGACTAATTTCACTCAATGTCAAGATGAGCTTGGAAGTGTTGGTGTGACAGTTGTCGATGATTATTTGGAAGAAACCACTAGGATTCGTTGAATGGGATGGATAATCTACCAGAGTGGGAGAGATTGTGGTCCAACTTGGTCCAAGAACAGATTTAACGAAACACTAGACATGGATCCTCATCAAAGATTGATGATGAGGATAATTGTGCCTTGGCTGGAAAGGCGAAGATAGGGAAAGGAAAGGCGTCCCATTCCAAATTAGATTCTGGTCAGGCGGGCAAGAAGAGATACTTTTCAAAGATAAAATGTTTTCACTTTCATGATCTTGGACACTATGCTACAAAGTGTCCTCACAAGAAGACCGACAAGAATCCCTCAAGAGGAGCGACAGGTGAAGCACTTGATTCACAGTTCGAGTTGGATTTCACTCTCATCACACGCATGGTGTCATCGGTGATGGGTTCTATGTGGTACCTAGATAGTGGAGCTTCATTCCATATGACTGACAACAAATAATTCTTCAGTCACCTTGTAGGAGAAGGATCTCTAGATGCACATCGAGATGCGAGATGACAGGAGGTATAGCGTGACCGACATAGGTAAAATTATTTTTTAGAGGGATCAGGTACTCCTCTCACATTAAAAGATGTCATGTATGTTATTGGTTTAAATATGAATTTAATTTATGTTTCTATGTTGGAAGATCGTGGCTATGATGTGATATTTAGCAAAGGAAAGGCATTGCTTCGTCACAAAGCCATGGGATAGGTGAAGAATATTAGGGTTCGAGTAAATAACCTCTACAAATTGGATGTAAAAGACTGTGATGCCTTGAGCATGAAAGAAGAGAAGGTGAAAAGCTGAGACATTGGTGAGTTATGGCATAGAATATTGGGCCATCTACACCATGGTGCTTTGAATATCGTGTAGTATATTTCTATGAGACTTCCCAAGGGTGCAATTGAGAAGCGAGATACATGCAAAGGGTGTACATTGGGGAAGTACACCAAAGCCACCTTTAACAATAAGGAAATTCAAGAAAAGGCGATCCTTGAGGGAGTTCACTCAAATGTGTGTGGATTTCTCAACAACCCCCAGAGCAAAAGATAGGTATTATGTGATTTTTGTAGATGATTTTTCACACAAGTGTTGGATATTCTTAATGTAGAAGAAAGATCATATGTTCTCAAATTTTTGTGAGTTCAAAGCACATGTTGAGAAAGATACATGAAAGAAGGTGAAGGCTCTGAGAAGCGACAATGGTGGGGAATATGTCTCGAATGAATTCAAGAATTGATAGAACCTCATAACCCACAGTAGAATAAGGTTGCAGAAAGGAAGAATAGAACTATTATGGGAGTACCACAAGCGAAATTGCATGATTAGGGCCTATCGTTGCATCCATGGGTTGAATCATGCAACACAACAGTGTTTATGTAGAATAGAAGTCCTCATCGGATACTTGGGATGAGTACACCTGAGGAAGCTTTTTCAGGTAAGAAACCAGATGTGGCAAATTTTAAAATTTTTGTTTCATCGGTTTATTTCCATGTGACCAAAAATGTCTGGAAGAAGCTAGAGCCAACAACTAAGTTGGGAATATTTTTGGGGTACACCGATACACCTCACAACTATCAGGTGTACTTGCCAGCACACAGGATGACAATGGTAAGAAGAGATGTGAAATTATATGAATAGAAGTCCATGTGAATTTCCCTTGATTGGGAGCTTCAGTTTCATGCAGTTGAGGAGCTCTTGGCTCCAAAAGAAGAACCTCAATATGTGGAGCAGCCATAAGTAGAGGAAAAAAGAGTGGAAGCACTCACTCATGCAAAGACATCCAGAGACGAAAGGAAGCGCACCAGAGAGGCTAACAGGTTTTTTCTTGATGCAAGAGAGAATGTGGGAGCACCCACATCACAACGCAGGCAGAGAGAGGTCCCTGGAGTAGTACACTAGATACATGGCTCTTATGAGTGAGAGTGTAGAGATAGATCCATCCTCATTCGAGAGAGCAGTGCAACAACCAGTTTGGGTTGATGCCATGGTTGAGGAGTATGACTCCATCATCAGAAATAGTGCATGGGAAGTTATCCCAAGACTGGAGGGGAACTCAGTTGTAGGATCTAGGTGGATCTACAAGGTGAAGCAGGCAACAAATGGGAGCATGGAGAAACACAAGGCCATATTTGTCGCCAGAGGGTTCTCTCAGGTGGATGATATTGATTACGATGAGACCTTTGCACCATTCGCAAGGTAATCATCATTCATATCCATCCTTGCACTTTAAGTGCGCATGGGATGGCAGATACTTCAAATGGATGTAAAGACATCCCTCCTCAATTCAGTAATGGAGGAAGAGGTGTAAATTGAGCATCCGGAAGGTTTTGAGACATTAAACAGAGACTCGCATGTGTGCAGACTCAAGAGAAAACTGTATGGACTAAAACAAGAACCTCATGCTTGGTACACCAGGATCAACAACTACTTCACCGAGCTGGGCTTCACCAAGAGTGAAGTAGATGTGAACCTTTACCATATTGTGGTAGAAGGTAAAATTTTCATTGTTGTACTTTATGTCTATGATTTGATACTAACAGAGGATGAGAAGCTCATCAAGTCTTGCAAAGAGGATCTTGCAATAGAATTTTACATGAAGAACATGGGGCTCTTGCACTATTTCTTGGGATTGGAAGTTTGGCAAAGAGATGGGGATCTATTTGTATCTTTGGGAAAGTGTGCCAACGATATTCTGAAGAAGTTCCACATGGATGGCAGCAAACCCATGGATACTCCTCTAGCAGGAAACTGGAGGAAGGAGGATGCTACTTCAAGTGAAGTGGTAGATGCTACCATCTACAGGAAGCTTGTGGGTTCACTCACGTATTTGATGAAGACACGACCATACATATGCTATGTGGTTAACCAGCTTAGTCAAGTTATGGTTAAGCCTACTAAACTATTTTGGAAGGCAGGAAAGCATGTGTTAAGATACCTAAGAGGAACTACAGAGTTTGGGCTATGGTACAGGTAGACAGATGGAGTGAAGCTTCAAGGCTTCATAGATGCAGATTGGGCAAGGAGTCCATCCGAGAGGAAGAGCACATCAGGGGGCATATTCATCATTGGATCAACAATACTTTCTTGGTACAACAAGAAATATATATAAGTTGCGCTCAGTTTAGTAGAGACAGAGTACATGTCAGCTAGTCAAGCAACATGTGAGGCCATTTGGATAATGAATATACTTGTTGGTTTGTTTGGTTAATAGATGGATCTGACGGTGATTTATTGCAATAACTAGATTTGCATCAAACTCTTGGTTAATCCAGTTTTTCTTGACAGGTCTAAGAATATTGATATCTGGTATCACCATCTCAGATATTGTGTACAGAGGCAGATTATGCCATTAGAGTACATTTCCATAGAGGAGTAGGATGTAGACATCTTGACGAAGGCACTTTCAAGAGGAAAATTTGAGTTCCACAGAGGCAGGATCGGAGTAGCAGACAATCCCTTTATTGTTGAGAGGGAGTGCTGAAATTGGAAACAAGAAGAGGCTTATAATTTAATTTTCCCTTAATAAATTAGAAGAAAATTTTAGTTCCACGTCACATGACATCTTATATGAGTTAACTGAGTTGGGAAGACCTAGTTAGCTCAGTCAATTCGATTTGGGGGTCAAACTAGAGGCATGTAGAGTTCACTTTAAGTTTTAGGTGGTCTCGTTGCGTTTATTTTGAGTTGTAATTGTTTAACTTAATTATTGAGTTAAAATCAGTTTAACTAGTTCTAACTGATGGATGAGCTAGTCAGAGGTCCAGTGAATCAAATATGATTTAGTTCAGATGTTATGATCAATCAAATAACTGATAGTTCACTCTAAATATTTTTTGCATGTAATTTCTAAGGAAGCCCTAGTTGAGATTGGAGTTAAAGGGAAGTATACTATCAGTTGTACTATTAGAAAATTATACAGGTCATGCATGAGGTCAGCAAGATGCCTTGGATGTATTACAAAATGAATTATTGGGAATTTCCTAATTAATAGGGGCTCAATTCCCTCAGGAATGTGTAAGAAAGGCAGAGAAGCCCATAGGAAATAAATTGGTTAAGTATTGGACCAAAATTGTTGGGATCAAAGTGAGACATTCAGAGATAGTGTAGAGAGCTCTCAAGCCTAAGAGAAGTATTGTATCGTTTCATATTCTTGACTTAATGCAATATACAGATAGTAGGGTTTTTAGTTGAGGCTTTCCCTAGATATATCTTTGCATTATGTGGTTGAAATTATTTCTCTTTCTTGTTTATGTGATTGTGCGATCGTAATTGGTTTCCGCAATTTGTAGAATAGATTCGAGTTTTTTGTTCTAGCATATTACAAGATCAATTGAAGCTATGTTTATTTTCTACAAGTGGAATGTATAAGAAGGTTTTATGGGGTAATTTCCAAACTTATTACCCCTCAAGGGCCCGTTGTAGGTTTTAACTCTGTACATAAATTATCTGCAAACAAATATTAAAAACAGAAAATAAACAATAGTGAGAGCAAAAAACGTAAAAGAGATATACACATAGATTTTCCCCTTGATCCCAAATCGGGATGACCAGCTTGATTTTTCATTAAATTCCTTTTATTGTTATAACACATATATATACATGCCAAAGCATACATAAACCTCAATCCATTAACCCTATATTAGAACATAATCGTAGTTCCCTTGACTAGATCTACAAAATGCCAGGGGCCGAAAACCATCATGCCCCAAAACCATGTGCAAACCCATGCACAAAACCATTGGCAGGTCCGCCCACCAAAAAATAGGGTCCAAAAAAATTTTCCCAGGGAGCTGCACCCGACGCAATGTACAGGGAGGTCTATCGCCCCCCCTTTGACCCCCCCGCGCGTGACTAGTCGTGGAAAGAATATAACACATACCCAACACCCATCTTGCACAAGGAGAAATGCACACAATGACCTTCAACAAACCAGAAATGAACTCTTAGTGAACAATGTCTTGAAGGACTTGTTGACCGAGAAAGAAAAGAGATGGTGGTATGATGAGGAGTGCAAATGAAAATGTTATACCCTACAATCCAACATTAGGATGTACACACCACAAATGTTACTCAATATTTCCAAATAGCTAGAGCATGTTAACAATGAAAATTGTAGAAAATTGAAATAACAAAGAATTAAGGATGAGTTGAATTTTATTCAAAATATAACCATTGCATTAAAAGGTAATATATATTGTAGTCTACACAATACCTACAACTAAAAGAGATAATTCTTGATATGCTTAAAGAAAAGTGCTAAACCAAATACTAATTTGCAGAAAACCGAGATGCAAAAAGAAGGTTAATCAGAGATCTAATTACTGTAGAAAGAAAATAACTATATATTTTTGGCTTGCCAACACAATATCTCCAACCACTTTTCCCACAATAGAGTTGATTGATAAACTCGCACAAGAAATTTTCACATAAACAAATTCTACTAAAAAGGAAAGGAAACACTGATATTAAAATAAAATGCATGAATAAAATACACAAAAGAGAGAGACTAGAGCCTTTGGGTTGGGCCCTAACCCAAGGGGACTCATCCCTAAAAATAATAATCAAATTGGTGATAATAGAAGGCTTATCATTAATGTAAAGCAATGCTCAAGTACATGAGAAAAGGAATGAAAATGACAAGTATAAGTTCCTATATATTAGTAGTATCTATCTTCTCCAAAAGCTTGAATCTTGTTGATCCCTTGGGCTTCCTTATTTATACAAAAATTATTTAGGGGCGACCTCCTTGGAAAGAGGGTTGCTTCCCTCCAAAATACCTAAAAAGGTGGATCTAGCTCCCTGATATCCTCTCAATACTTGAGTGCATCAAATGTTATTATATCCTCGAACTATGGGTGAGTAAATATAGGGAGAAATTCAATTTGTAGGTGAGTAAATGCAGGGGACAAGCCTCCTACATATTCTCCATCTGCCTCCAACATATCTTTGCATGGTAAATGCACTCTTTTCCTGCACATTAATCATGTTATGCCACAAGATATGATAAACATCCTTTAATATTCCTAATAAACACATTATAGTCAAAAATATTTTATCAAATGCAAGGAAATAGGTAAATATATGTTGAAGGATGGCCAAATGGGCCTTGTTATATACCTATTAAAGAGGTCCATCATCACCCCCATATTGAACTTGTTTCTCACCCTATGAGTAACTCTGCCATTTAATTCCATTTCATGTGTAGCACTGGTGGTTTCCCTAACATCATAAGGTATCTCTGAAGGAGTGCCCTCTAGAGGGTGGAACCCTACATGTTTCTCTATCTCTTCCCACTCTTGTTGCTCTTCAATCTTTTATTTCCTTTCTTGTAGCCATAGAAACAGAGGAGGGATAAAATTAAGCCCAATCTAGTTGGTCTTTAGTCTTTGAATTATCCTCTTGTATAAGGGTGTATTCTCCAAGGAATTCCTCAATCTCTCTAGAGAGTGGTATTCTTTGATCTGCAAGCTATGTGGTTATGATTTACATAACCTCTGACAAGCTTGCAAGACCTCGGTCCCTAGCAGTCTAAAAATGTCTTCAAAGTGCAATATGGATTTCTCCTACTTCCCTATATAGAGTAGTGCCAATTTGGGATCCTTGGAGATGATCCTATGGTTGGTCATGACAAGGTGAGGGGCCCTCAACTCTGCTTTGACCCATAGGGGCTCATTAGTTTCTCTAGATATGACCCTTTTTTCCTCTTCAACCCTTCCCTCCTCATGGGTCATCCAAGAGGTAATCACCATCAGTTGTACATCCCCCATCCTATAATTTGGATCCCAAAAGTACATGTTAGTTAATAAGAGGTTATGCACGTAGAATTTTTCCATCTTAGCTCTATCCTCCACACTAACTCTATGAAAAAATTCAATAAACTGTTTGTAGCATTGGAAGGGTGGTGAACCTTATTGTGTTGGAGTTTTGATTTGAAACAAATGCCATTGTTCTTTGAGGAACAAGGCATATGTTTTTTAGGGATGTTTTCATTGGGTGGCCTCCATGGCCAAGCTTTTCATGGTGGCAATTTGCCCTTCTTTCTCCTGCAACTTCTCTTTTAATCTCTTGTTTTCCATTTAAAATTGTTCCCTCATGTTTGCCTCTCTCAGCCTAAAATAATCAATTTCTTCACCCATATTATTCATTCTCTCTTCCATTAGGCCCACATCCTAAAATCCCTTAGATTTTTCAATATGCATCCATCAGTGGGTTCAACCTCTTTCTCTTTCTAGCTCAAGTAGGATGGGGACTCCAAACTTAGTAGGTATGATTTTTCCTTGCTCATAAAAATTTTATTACAACCCAAGATCTGGTTGAGGATTAGGATCCTATAGCTCCCGTGGTCCTTCTCCTCCCTTCTGAGGTTGTGTTTCACTTTCCTGTAGCATTGCTTTTCTATCTTGTATCAAATTTTCTTCTTCCTGTAGCACTGCCTTGCTTTCCTGTAGCAAGGCAGATTCTTTTTGAAGTTGTCTCATCTTGGGCCCCCTAGTGTTTATATTTATTGGTGAGGTTTGGGGCTTATTTCCTTTAGCTTTGAGGGAGGTCACCTATTCAATTTTTTTTTACCCTTCTCTAACTCTCCCTCTTGGTGACTAGATGACCCCTCAATGGTGATGGGGGTGGTTGAGGAAGGTTGAGGCTTCCTGTACTTGAGTCTACTACTCCTTATCCTTTTGACATATAAAGGGACTTGATTTCGCTACCTCCCTTTGATATTTACAAGTGTACTAAGGTTTTCTAAGGTGGTAGCCACCTCTTGTTCAATGTTGCGTTTTGAAAGGCTTACTTGTTGTTCTTGTCTTCTCCCCTTTTGAGGCTTAGAAGGTTCCCCAAAGGTTTCTATATTTTTATCTGTTTTTTCCTCTTCCTTATCTTCTTCAATTTTTTCTTCCTTTTCTTCCTCCTTCTCCTCTCCAACCTCTTCTTCAGCAAAGCTATGTTTTGTGGTCTCTTCATTTTATAGAAAAGTTTGGGCTTGAGTCTCAATGAAGGCCTCCATGTCCATATCTAAATTTTTTTTCCATGACACAGGGTTCTTGATATGATACAAAGCATCCATGGAAATTAACCGCATGATCCCATGATGACAAATGTACTGATGTTTCCCTTCTCTCACCCTTTGTCTCATTTCCAATATGTATTGAAGAAGGAAGTATGGAATACTAAGTCTGCTTCGAATAGGCAATTATGTCTAGAATCTCAGCTCATAAATTATCCTAAAACGATAGGCATAAACAACACTGAGCCTCCCCTCATAGGATATGTATTTTAAGATGTGATAGGATACTTCATCTCATGGGTAAGGTAGGCTCTCCCTTCTAACCCCATTCTTATCTTCAATCAATTTCTCTTCAGGGAGAAAGAAATTTGTTTTAGTTGTGATGGATTATTCTCTCTCCTCCGTGCCCCCACATAACTCCTAGATCCAATGTGGTCACCCTACTAATTATTTATGTCCTTAAATGAATTAAAATCCCCCTCTCAATGGTGGCGGCACTATCTTCCCCTTGAGGTTGAGGGCCACTGCAAATTCATGGGTAATTTCATCATCATACCCCTTAATTTTCTCAAAGAATCCCATCCACTGGTGGTTTGTGAAGATGTCCCTGACGGGAGGATGTTGGTGGATTATTGTTGAGTATGTGGGATCCCTTATATTGAATCCCCCTCCCATCATCCCTAGTGTAGCTTGTCCAAAAAACATTCAAGGTATTTATTTTCATTTGAGCACTCTAGGGTTTTGAGAGTAAAGATAAGAGGAATGGCACTCTTTTTTTATCATAGGTAGGAAAATTGTATGCCCAATTCAATTCAAAACAAATTCACCCTTATGCTAGCATTCTCTTACATAAGAAAAATCAGGTTTTGATTTTTTTTTTACTTTTAAGGTTTTGCTACAGGATTCCTCTATAGAAAAAATATGATCAATTTCACCATCTTTTTTTGCATGGAAGGTGAGAAAAATTTACTATTTGCGCATCCTTTAGAGATTTATTCATGGATTTAGGGTTTTTGAGGAAAATTTGCAAAAAATAGGACCCTTTTCCACCTCTCAAGCCAATCTTGTAGAAACTAGTCACAATCTTGTAGCATCTGTTTTGTATTTTGTAGCACTAAACCCAGATCCTGTAGCAGCCAATATTCGACCTTGTAGCTTCTTTGTGGCAGACTATGGGACCCATGGTGGTAACTAGCTCGACTCTCGATGATGTAGTGGGCCTCTCTTGCTTTTTTTGGAATGAGGCTCGAGTCCACTCTTTATTCCTTTTGTGGTTTAGTGGTGGGCTCAGTGCGTTGTGTTTGCTGACCCCCACCTACCACCTTCATAACTTCCTCATAGACCAATTGGCCCACTCCTCAAAATCATCACATTTTCATTTTTATCATTTTATCCACGTGGGATGAGAGAGGGGGATAAATTTTACTTAATCTTTTGATGGTGGTTGAGATGGTTGGCTGCCTTCAGCCTACAAAAACCTCGTTCGTCATGAATTTGAAACATTTTCAAACTCTTATGCGCTTAAAGGAAGAATTAAGGAGTTCTCATACATGTGCTTACATGGTGGTCTTTGCCTGTGTGTTGAACACTTGGTGTTTTCATATTGTTCCTGAACAAAGATAATGGTTGATTAGTTGGCTTCTTGAGGTGTCCTCTTCTCATGCTTATTTCTCCATACATTGGATTTTCTCTAAATTTTTTAATTTTTTTTAATTCTCTTGAAATTTGATTTACTAATCGAAGCTTGAAAATACAGGTTATTCAAGAGGTGGATGAAATCCTATTGTTGAAGGTGAACAATGATCCTATAGCAGCTTGTAGAGGTCCTGTAGATACCCAAAATCAAGGAAATGACTCTCCAATTCCTTCATGATGGTTGGTTCTTCATTCTGGTGCCCTCAATTGTGGTTTTGTATGGTTTATGCAAGCTACTACAGGAATGCGTGTCTTCCTGTAGCAGTCACACATGCCCCTCTATGATCATAATGTCATTCAGATAATGATTCCAAAAACATTGATAATTCATGATCAATCCATGGACAAGGATCAAAAGCCTTTGTTGTTGTGGAAATTATGGAAGAAGGGGTGAAAATGAGTTTTTTTTATGGACCTAAGTGGATATTTGGGTGGAGGAGACGCCAAATGGTGTGGAGGATGGATGATGAGGGTGTGGTAGATCCCTCATCTTGTTCCTCTATGAAAAACATAATATTTGAACCCTTTTTTATTTTGATCACAATCTTGTAGAAAAATTATACAATCCTATAGAAATACAAGACAATCTTGTATCAATTCAGGACTGGGAAAAATTTGAGTGAGGTAGGTGACTTGGTGATGGAGGAACTTTGGGGAAGTCAATGAAATGATGGAGGATATGTAGAGATATAACTTAGTGGATGGAAAAGTGGAGTTTTGAAGTTGTATCCTTGTCTTTTTTCCTCTTTGGGATGTGACTGGAACCCTACAAATAAACATGTCAACAATAATGATGTAAGGGATCCCTTTCTTTTCCTTTGTTCTTTTTCTCTTTTTCATTTTTTCCCTTTTTTTCTCTTTCTTTTTGAGACCTGCAAGATGCCTCAAAGGAGGTTTTCAACCCACATGACTGCCCCAAGTTCCTAAAAGGAGATTTTCACCTATGGGTCTTTTTATTTTTTATTTTTTTGACTCCTAGAATGCCTCATGAAGGTTTTTTTTCCTACAGTTTGTCTCAAGTGCCTCATGGAGGTTTTCACCTAGGCTTTTTATTATTTTATTGTTTTTTTGTTGTTTGTTTTCTTTTTCTTCTTATGCTAATCAGAGGCTGAATCAATTGAGAGTTGTGAGACCTCCAATTACATCTATCTCCTTGCCTATTGAGCCAGTAAACTCCTCCTTTGTTATAGGTTGCTTATAGAGTTTCAACTGGTAACCATTAACCAAAAGTGGAATTCCTTCTTCATCAATTGTTTTGATCTGGATAGAGCCATTCTCATGGCACTTTTCCACCAAATAAATAAATAAACATCTTGTCATCAACTTTCCATTAAATTTCTTGAATATGGATTCATATAGCAGGGCCCGGTCACCCTCTTGATGTTGATTTTTGGTAGCATCAGAAGTGCTCTAAGTCTCAAAATTTGTGGAGAGGCTTAGGCACATGTATTCCAAAGAACCTCTTGTAGCTCCTAGAGACATCCTTCAATTGCAAAATACCAAGGCCTAGGACGTCTTGAAATCAAAGGTTAGATGTAGACAATTTTAAGGGTGCCTCTGACAGAATATGAATTAAGAAGATAATGATTTCGGTGGTTCAGGAATGATGAAGAATTGGAGTTTGATTCATGTGAATTACCCTATACTGTGAGAGGGCTCAGGAGGCTGTATGGCTCAGTGGCTTTTTTAAATGGGCCAAGTATGAAACAATGAGCAGAGGCTTTCAAAATATGTAGAGGTGTTGAGAAGGAAGGGAGGAGGAACCCGCGAGAGATGGGCTTAAAAGTCTTAAGAATTTGTCTCTCATGAACTCATAGGAAGCAGATGTAAGTGGAATGTGACCAACAATAGAGATTGGTGGATCGTGAATTAAGGGGGAAAGAAATTTTAACACGTGAGCTTTATTCATACACGAATTCATGAAAAAAAATGCATACCGCCGGTAGCTACATTACATGAATCATCAAAGCAGCAGAACATTGAAAGATGATTGTACATAAATATGAGATTACTATTAAAAAAGAGAATACAGATACATCCTACTCATTGCTCCATCTGGAATCCAAAAAAACAGCGTTGTATATCATATTATGTTCAAAACAGCCCTCCCAAATATGTGTCTCAGAGCATAAAGAGCACAGTCATACAAAACTACAGCAAAAATTATCCAAAATTCAGAACCCTTCTTTCATCTCTGAATCCTCTACATATAGAGTTCTCCTTGAGGGTTTACGATCGAATAAACTTTCATGATAGACCCACACATGTGAAAATCAAAATATCATAACCAAAACGCAGAGTGTGCATCGAGAAATCACTCCCATAATCAGAAAATCAAAACAGAATCGAGTGAAATCGAGATTTCAACAGAAAAAACATCATAATCAAACAATAACAAAAACAACATAGTTGGCCACGGAGGCCAAATCCTGGAATCTTCAAAATGGGTCGGCTAGGAGTAACCATGAACAGGGGGGAATTCTGAATTCCATCACTTGATTCCATCTGCTATCGATTATCACTCTAAAATTTATAAGATTGGTAAGACTAAATTATAAATAACAACATCAAAACCATTTGAAGCCTAGGATCTAGCCCTCCTAGACTCAGAGAGGGATCTCTCTATAATATTTAGATTTTTTTTAAGATTTCAGCTGTTAGGTTAGTTAGATTGACCTTGAGGGTTGTTTGTTTGATTGTTCGTGGTTGGATTCAAGGGGTTTCCCTAAATATTTTCCATTGGGCTATGGAGTAAAATAGGTTGGGTATATACATCAAATCCCGGAAGCGAGATGCAAGGCTTAAGCTGTGAATACTGGTGTTTATAAATGGATGGAATTATGAGATGGAGAAAAGTGCTTTCATTAATGACTTAAGAGCAACTAAGAATTCCTAAACCATACATCAGAGGAAAACGTTGAAATTTTAAAGACAGTTAGAATTCAAGTACTCTGAACCGTAAATCTTAATCTAACCTTCATGTTTTACAATTATAATTTAAATGACGTACATGAAAATATTACAGTGGGAAAACATTAAACATGAATAGAAAAACATCTCCAAGATAACACAACACATGAATCTTGCAGACTGATCTCTTTATTGATGCTCCAGATTGAAAATTACAAATACCGGCAATGAAAAGTGCTTACTAAACCAGGTTCCAACCGTTAACACTGAATAAAAATATATATTTAAATTAATCGCGACTAATTTCCGTTATCAAAAGGGCAATCGGTTCATTTATTACAAAGTAACTAAAATTCATCATGTGCGTCTCAGACATGGATACTGGGTAATGGTTTTCAACGAGTGTCTAAAAGGCATCATAAAGCCATTATTAAGTGATGTGGCGGTCTGTTTTGCTGGCACATTTCGTACTGTTGAGTTGTTTTGATACACTGGATCCACTGACATAGATAATATGTTGAGCTACTTGTCTTGTCACCATGTTGAGTTTTCATCCCTCCTGGAGTCTACATAGATTCTCCCAATTCTCTAGAGTCAGAATCTTAGTTCTATTCAGCTTTCTGTAGACTTCAACAGTATCAATGTACTTCACGAACATTGGCCTCAACTAAAAAATGTGCTTAATCTCATGTTGTATGAAGACATCATTGCTGATAACTTCATAAAATGCTTTCCCTGTTATAGTGTTCTTCATGTTCGTATGCTTGGATGTGTCTTTCGAGATCTCTGTGAGCCTTTTTACATAATTTTTCCTAGGCATCAGCTTATCATCGATAACAAATAAGGAAGGCAATCCATTTTTGTTCAGTGGCTTGGTCCTATTGAAAAATCTACTTACCCTAATCTCCAAGTGATGGCCTCTTTCTTCTCGCTGTGTAAACAGACTCTTTTTGTTCAACACCCTTTTTACCTCCAGTATAGTGGTTGTCTTGTCTACCACTTCCAGTTGTTCCAATTCCTACTTGCTTTTAGAATTCAGAAATCTGATGATGTTGCTGGCAGTTTGGGGCTTATCCCCAAGTTCATCATTTGTCTTCTTGATAGAAACTTTCACCAACTCAATTAAATCCCTCTGTTCGAAAATAATTTGAACTGATGGCCATATATCATTAGTAGATTCAGTTATGTCTAGCCAAACAATTTATTTAACTCTTCCTACCATGCTTCCCATTGAGGACTCTTGAAGGGACTTCTGCAAACATTTATTTAACTTTTTTTTGATCTGCAATTCGGTGGCATGTGCTGAATATTTCCTTTTAAATTGCTCCTGTAGGTTGCCGAGTTGATCCTGCAACTTCTTAATTTCTGTTGTTTGTAAGGACATGTTCTCTATTGCCCTGGCTAGCTGCTCAGTGCCTTCTCCTAGTATACATGTTGTTGATGTAGATGTTGGAATCTTGTAATAGGGACTGCCTATAGTGGAATCATCGCCTTAGTTGCTTCCTTTCTTTCTCCCTTCACTACATCTCTTATTTCTTTCTGCCTTGCTTTTACCATTTTCTCCATCTCACCCTCCATTTTCTTAAGTTTCTATGCTTGTTCAACGATCAATTACAGTATCTCTGCCTTATGTGTTTCATTGGCTTCTATCTCCTTGGCCATAGGGTCTTCTATCACTGGCATCTTGAGCTCTCTTTTCAAAGAAGCTATGTCTGCATTCTTTTTCCTTACCATTGTTTCTGCCACTGCCAGGTTCGATGGATCATACCCAATGTGCATTACTAAATCCTCTAGGGATTTAATCTTTGTGTCTTTGGCCATGGAAGAGATCCTTTCCATCAATTGCGACTGTGCATTGGACAAAGTAACCTGCAACTTTGAGAGGCTCATAGTTGTACTGGTAAAGGTGGAGGATACCATCTCTCCTGTCTACTTGTGCATTTCCATTTGGTCAATTGGATGAATGCTCTTTACATCAAACTCAAATGAGGTCTTCTTGTATTCTGCTGCACCATTGGGATGAGAAATTTGTGCCTCCAAGAATGGCATCTTCATTCATCCCTTCTCGGAGTCAAAATTTGATAGAAGTCCACTCTGGGAGCTGCTTGTTTTTTCCCAGAATTGATTGTATGTGTTGTTTTTAAGCATCGCATTCCTCCTTTTGATTTCTTTGAAAATATCATAGATATCTTCCTCGTTTTTCTCTGCATCGGATGTAGGAGTCTGCACATATTTTTTTTTAAAAGGAATAGTGGAAGAAGATCATGAGAAGACTGTTTGACCACCCACTGGAGATGATCTTGGTGACTCTCTAATTGTGATAAAATTTTGCTGAACTTTCTCACTGCTCTAGTCAATGTCCACATGGATTATGGCCCTCTTCCTATATTTAATTTTGAATTCTTTAGTGGAGGGATCAATATCCATGTTTTTTTATCTTTCCTGGTCCTCTTGCTCCTTACTTCCTTTTCTGTTTCCTTTCCTTTATAACCTTGTGCTCATGTAGCCTTTATCCCTTGTGGAGTAGGTGTTTGAATTCCTAAAGTAGAGATGACCTGCTCCTCTGCCTCTTGGAGTGTGTTTGCCACCCATTCATATATTGTTCAATTTCCAATCTGTGAGTATGAATGTAGGGTGTGGACTTGTTATCCACCTTATTCTTGGAGATGATCTCCATTGGGGAATAGGACCAAGTGAAGCTATGTGTGAACTTCATCTCCTTCAACATTTTATCGGCCTCATCCCCTGTTGCTCTGCTATTGCAAATAAACGGACCAATCTGTGCTTTGATCTTGAATTGTGACTTCTTCTTGGAAGAGACAAAATTCACCTCATCTGCATTTATAATTTGTCTAATATATTCAAGTGCAAAGATTCTCATAGTGAGGTACTTGGGTAGTTTGGATGGGGTCAAATCACTGCCATAAACCCTGATCTATGTGTCGTTTTGATAGAGGTACCAGTCTGTTGTTCTAACCTGATCTGTCAGCTGCATCACCTTCTTTATCTCCTCACTAACCCTTGGCTCTGCAAAACTACTGAGTGCACTGATTTTTGGGTGAATAAACAAGTCTACAAATATTTTGTAGGAGTAACTCTCTTGCTCCTTCATCAACAAAGTAGTATAGAATCACTGATTGGGGCTGAGAATCATCATTTTGCTTCGTCATATCAATATGAAACCTGCTAGATTGGAAATAAACAAATAGGTACACGAACAAAGAGGTGCATTTGAAGACTTCTTTTGTCTAAAACTTTAGGAGTTGTTCATAAATTGCATCTACAAGAAATTTTGCATAGATGAACATGATTTTGTGTTGAGCATCTAAGGAAAGGATAGATAAGAAACAAATTATGGCTTCATCTACCCACTGATCAATGTGATACCACAATAAGTAAGATAAAACTGTAACAATTTTTTGGGTCCTATCAGGAAAGATAGACGAAGGATAAGGTGGAGTCTTGGTAGGAATTGGGTCATTCGTGGCCATGAAAAACTCCAAGGTTTTAGCCTTGCTGGTAAAATCTAGCTTTTGGTATAAATCTACAAGGGTCTCATATGAAAAAGGGGTAGTGTTCTCAACAATGGGGGATTACATCATGCTTTGGATAGATTGGGCATCAATAGTAAATATTTTTTCCCTTGATGGATTAATTATGGATCTCTCGTTGATTTCATAACACAATTGGCATTTTCTGATAAACTATGGAAAACTATGAGTTCTGGGAAAAATGTAAAAATGCAATTTGGTTTCCCAAAGGCTTATATCATCTACTCCTTCAAGGAATTTATCCTTCGGCCAACAGTAGACATCAAACAAGTATAACTCTGGCTGTGTCTCTCGGATCTTGTAATCTCGATCTACCAGGGCTATGTGATCTAGATCCACTTGAGGGTAGATCATAGGGTTAAAGGGCTCCTAGTCTTTCTTGGGATGCATCTTTTATCTTCTGTAAATCAGTGCTTGATCTGCAATGAGTAATGGGATGATAGAAGGGGGGAACAGAGAAAGGGAAATGGCCACAAAACATAATTTGGGGGGAGGGGGGGAATTAAAGGAAACAGGTATAAGAGCTACAAGAGAACCTCGATTGAAACTGTGGAAAAATGATAATTTCTCCTTGATAAGCGTCTCCCTTTCTTCAACTGTGGCTCTCTGTGCTTTACCTGCGAATTTGAAAATTTGCCCTAATTCCGACAATAATCAGTAGAGTAAACTCCACTTGTTATGTCGGATTTGAGCTTTATCACCGCGATTTGGTGGTCGTGAAGTTTGGCGCAGGTCTGTTGGATAACGGCCCAACCATTTATGGCACAACGGGCTGCTAGCAGGAGGATATGTGATTGGATGGAGGGAACAGGCGAGGTCGGAGGTGGCGTTAACAGTAAGTTGAGAATTGAATGAGCACGATGGTTTTGACAGTGGTAGAAACCACTTTTCGAAGGGGGGGAGGGGCGGTGAGTGGTAATGGAGAGGGAGGCTATGAAGTATTCTGGAGGTGACGCGTGGAGAGGATGGCGGTAATGGATACCACTTATTTTGGACCCCCCCCCCCTTTGTTAACGTTCGGCGGCCCAGGGGGGGCGAAAATCATTGTGGACCATCCAATGTGTGGGGCCGAGTGGAGATGGCGGATAAGGTGGACGTTATTTAACATGGAGGGGAAGGTGGGTCCACCCGCACATGGCGATTCGCAGGTTTTACATATGGGGAGCGGGAGGTAAGTGCTAAGATTTGCACAGTGCGAAGTGCGGTGGGGGAAAAGGGTGACGTGGCAAGGAGGCGAGCTCGCCTGCAACATCGCAGATCACAGGTTTTACATATGGGGAGCTGGAGGTAAGTGTGAAGTGCGGTTGGGGAAAAGGGTGATGTGGCAAGGAGGTGGGCCCCTTTAATATTGCGTCGGAAGATCTATGAAATAGCAATGAATTGGCACGGAATATTTGCGATATGTTGCTGCGAAAAGGTAAAGAATGGGTCCCACCGATATCGCATTGGAAGATTTATGAAATAGAAAAGAATGGTAGGGAATTTTTGTGATCTTCCGATGCGAATCGTGATTTGGGACTCCGGTGGGACTTGTATAGGACTTAGGATAAAATTTAGACATAAGGTATGCCCGACTAATTTTGAAATCCAAACATTTTTAACACATAATCCATTTCCACCTTTTTTGAGTGTAAATGCCCTCTGTTTTGATTTTCTTCTTGCAGCATGAGAAGATACAATTTCGATGTTGTGCTTTGTAGAATAAACTTCATATCTTCCTTCCATTTTTCCTCCTAAGCATATCTACCTACCCAAACTAATCATCTAACATTTTTTCTTATTTTGTAGGGTGCATTTGGACTTGCAGACCCAGAAACACTTTTCTTTTGAAATTCTAACCTAACCCCTATCCTTTATTTCTCCTATTGTTTTAGATTAAGCTATTGAACCAATTTCATTTTCTACCTATCTATTGATAAGCCAAGATTAAGCAGTTTGGCAAATCTTTATTTTCTAACCTATCAACAGAAATTGAAAACTGTCCAATCATGACTAAACTGTATGACTAGATAAACCTATCTAATGAGTAGTGGCATCTGGACTTGCAGCACTTTCAGTTTTATTTCATTTTCAAGGTTTTTCTCTCTTTTTTCCTTTTTTATGTTTTCTTTTTTTCTCTAGTTTTATATGCTCTTTTCTTTCTTTTCATATTTTTTTTCTTTTCTGAAATCATTTGAATTTTGAAAAGCCTTTCAATAATGAAAATGTTTCCAGAAATATGAAGTATCCAATAACCTTGAGATCCTATAATTTATAGGGTACTAACAGTGGCTCCAGCTGGGGATGGCGCCACTTGAAAAGAAGTGTCAATAACTTGAGACCATTAGCCTTGGATGCTTTTTTTTATGCAACATTTTTGACTGATTTACTTTCTTCTTCAACTGATTTCTTTTCTATTTTTATATCTGCTCATCGAACTAGGCTTAGGGCCTTCACTTCAGGCTTCAACCTTGTCCAATGAATTATTGAAAACTGTAATATTGTGGTATTTACAATGGTGAAAATTTAACCTGAGTTTTTAGAAGAAATAATGTTTTAGTATCATTCCATTAACAGGACCTCCAGATACTTCTGTACCATCCAACTCTTTGAGAAATAAGCATTATTCCCCCCTGAAAGCATGAATGATGTATGGCCCTTGCCAAATATTATCAAACTTTCCAGGCTTGCCTTTATCCTCTCTTCTAGAATCCCATTTTAGAACTTTGTCACCTAGACTGAAATCATTGGCCTTAGTTCTCTTGTCAAAGATATTTTTGATATTAGTTCTCTTGTCAAAGATATTTTTGAAATTCTCTTGTCAAATATCTTTTTGATATTCTCTTGAATTACTTGTGTTCTATTGTAAACCTCCTCTCTAGGCTGTTGTAGCTGAATGGTGTCATTAATCATCCTTTGAATATCATTTGGTTCAACTTGGACCTCTTGGATTATCTTCATTACTGGACTCCCAAGGAAGAGGGAAACATTGCATCCATTCCATAAGCCAATTAGTATGGAGGCATGCCAATTGATTTTTTTGTGGTGATCCTATCAGCCCAAAGAGCATTGATCAACTTATTGTGCCATGATTTTTTGTTCTCCTCCAGGAGATTTTTTATGATGTTCACCAAGCTCTTATTTGAAGATTCATCCAGTCCATTACCTTGACGGTAATAGGTTGTTGAATGCCCCAATGTTATATGATACCTATGATGGAAATCGACCATATTTTTGGACCTAAGGCTGTAGCATTGTCTGTAATGATTTTTCTAGGGCAACCAAATCTAGAAAGGATGTTGGTCTCTAGGAATTTTATAATGACGGAGTTAGAGGCATTTCTAGATGGGGTGGCCTCTATCTATTTGGTGAAGTAATCTGTAGCAGTAAGGATCCATTTATTTTGGGCAGAATATGGAGGGTGAATTTCTCCTATGAAGTCTAATTCCCATTGCTAGAAAGGCCTTTCTACAGAAATAGGTTTCATGGGTAAGGGTAGTATCTTTCTCTTTCCTTCAAATATTTATGACAAGAAGTAACCATCTTATGGACATCTAAAAAAATGGTGGGCCAATAAAAACTAGCTCTCATGATTTTGTTAGCAGTGGTTTTCCAGTAGAGATGGCCACCATAGTCACCTCCATGGAACTCCTACATCACTCTATCTGCATCATCCTTCAATAAAAATTTAAGCAGAACACCTCCAATATCTTTCCAATACAAAACATTTTCCAAAATGTAGAATTTAACAGCTTTAAGTTTTATAAATCTAGACTTGGTTTTAGACAAACCAAGAGGAGCATTTAGATTTGACAATACATACAAAATATCAACATACCATGGAGAATTCAGGAATGCTTCATCAATCGGTGGAGTCGCCAGTTCCTCTTGATCATCTAATGAGTGTACCATGTTGATGTCTAGTGCATGAAAGTTAGATTCTGCCATCAATTCAACTAGTCCTTGGCCTTTAATCAACTTAGTAGGCTTTATTTCAAAATCATATTCTAAGATCACTACCATTCATTTCCCCCTTTTGCCATCAGGACTATTGTGTGTTAAGATATCTTTGACAACTGCATTTGGAACATAAGCAATGATATGTGAATGTAAAATATAGACTCTAAAATATTTCAATGCTTTAACCAATGCAAAATCTTGTTTTTGTTGAGATTCAACATGATGATGATCCTAGTGAAAATTAAGCACCTTCAGTAGGTGGGGCCCGTAGGCTATTTTTAGGTGTATGTCTATTTTTAGAATGGTGAGCATATTCTAAAATTAGCATGAGTCTAATTTTAGATGGTTGAGAAAATTCTATTTTTAGATATATGGGCGAAGTCCATTTATAGATTGCATGTCTAAGAATAGAATGCATGTCGATTATTATTAGCCCTTAATAATAATCAGACAATAAATAATAATATATTCTCTTGAAGCACTTGATTTCATTTAACTGATGTGGAAAACTAGATGATTGAAGGAATTATGCATTCCAAGGTTGGTTGGTGGAACATGCACAGTGGACTTCGTTGTAACTGAGTGATACAAAGTTGTAACAGAGTTGGAAGAGTAGTTATGTGAGTTGGTATTTAGTTTAACTCAGTTAAGTGAGTTAAACTCAGTTGTGCTAGTTGTAACTGAAGAAACACTAGTGAAATATCAATGAATTAATTATTTAATTAATTCACAAGTAGTGGTCTCACATGAAACTGAAGAAATACTACTGTTAACTACATGCATGTCAAATCTAGTGGAGACCCAGTGGAGAGATAGGTGAAAGGGTCTGGTTGATTATTATTTGTGACTATAGTGGTGCATTCAATGCATCCACACACATTGGAGATGCCAATGAGGATCGCGCAATCAAGGCAAGGAAAGATAAAATTCACTCAGGGATCTTCTTCAGCAGGGATTGCGCAGTGGAGGCAGGTTGTCAGGAGGCAGTAAATTGATGCATGTGTGAACCAATTTTTGTATGACAATGTGAGACGATTGTACATCATACTGAGAGATATTTGAGCAGAGATTTGTATGAGATTGTTTCATGATCCATGATAAACATAATATATGATAGTGGGGTTTTTAGCTTTATGCTTTCCCGGTAAAAACATCTGTGTTATGTGCGATTGATTTTTCTTCATGTGTTTGCAATTGGTGATTAAATTTCCGCAAAATAATTAATTAGAAGGATTTTTTATTTAACAATGGATATAATTGTTAGATCAGGAGAGTCCAGTAATACATCGCAGTATTTATAAATTTCTACATGGTATCAAAGAAATTGCAATATTGAAGCAGTGCTGAGTTTTTTTGGTGGAAACATTTCGAATTTGCTGCAAGAATTTCTGGGTGCGACAGTTGATTAAACATCGAAATGGCTTTCAATGGTTTGTGGTTAGAGTATGCACTTGAGGGAAGCTCAAACTACATATCCTGTAAGGACAGGATGGAGTTGGTGCTTGAAGATAATGGCTTGAAGGAATGCATCGATAGTGATGTTTTTAAGCCCACTTCGACAGATGCTGCATTACTTAACGCCTGGCAAAAGAAATTAGCGAAGACGAGAAGGATTTTGTTGGAAGGTGTGAGAGACCATATTGTCTCAAGCCTTCATGGGAAAGCCACTCCATTTGCAATGTGGAAGGCTTTGACAAATTTTTCCAAAGTAAGCAAAAATGGACTACAGAAAATTGGCACCAAAGGATAAACTCGTAAAAATCACATGGAGAAGGGCTACGTATCTGTGAAAGTATCTCACAAAGTTTGTCCAATGCCTGGATGAACTGGGGAGCTGTCTGGATGAACTGGGAGTGTGGGAATCATGGTTCTTGATGATGATTTGGTGATTGGCTCTCCTTTGGCTCTCTTGATACTTCCTAAGAGTTTTCAAGGCCATGAAGACTCTATCAATGGACGCGAAAAATCGCCGGGATTGGGGGAATGACTTTGGTCGGATCTAGTGTAGGATGAGATCAAAGTAACATCGAGATGGCTCTTCATCAAATCATGATGATGAAGAGGATTGTGCTTTTTGGTCAAGCAAAGCAAGGAAATGGAAGGGGAATAAATTCCACTGCACCGAGGCTAAAGGAAAGAATATGGATTTTTCCAAGGTGAAGTGTTTTCACTATCACGAACATGGGTATCTCACCACTAATCGCTCATTAAAAGAATAAGAAGGCTATTGGAGTTGCAAATTGGTATCAGAGCTTTGCCGCAATTTGAACTTGATTTCCCTTTAAGCACATGCTTAGTTTCAAGCACAATGGGATCGGTGTGGTATCTTGATAGTGGTGCTTCCTTCCACATGATGGGAGATAAGGAGATTTTCAGTGACTTGGAGGAGAAAGATCTCCAAATGCATATTGAGATGGGCCACGATGGAAGATATAGTGCAATCGGAAGTTAGGGAATTAGTACCACATTACTCTAGCCATTACTCTTGAGAGGGAGTCAGGAGAGGGAGTCAGTAAACCATTTCTCATGAAAAATTTATGAGCACCCAGTTCAAAGAATAACTTGTCCGGCCATGATGTTGAGTGATTAAGTTATGCAGACATTTAAGCCAGCGATGGAAAAGCTTTCCTACGACATAAAAAAACGGGTCAAACCAAGAGGATAGGGATTAGAGTTAAGAATCTCTAAAAGCTGGAGGTAGATGGTTGTGTTGCAATGGTGGGCAAAGAAGAAGAAGTGGTGAGTCGGGATGAGGGCGAATTATGGCACAGGAAATTGGGCCATCTTCACCATGGCACCCTGAAGATTTTGTAGCAAATTTCTACTGGACTTTCCAAGGGTACACTTGCGCGGATAGATCAGTGCAAGGGATGTACTATGGGTAATTTTTTGAAGACTACCTTTCATGAAAAGGAGAACCGTGCTTCGGTAATCTTGGAGAGAGTTCACACAGATGTGTGTGGACCATTCTCGGTTGCTTCAACAACAAAACATAGGTATTATGTTATTTTTGTTGATAATTATTCTCGTAGATGCTGTATCTTCTTCATGCAGAAGAAAGATCAAACATTATCAGAGTTCTGTGAGTTTAAAGAATTGGTGGATAAAGAGTCGGGGAAGAAAGTGAAGGCTCTATGGAGCGATAATGGTGGTGAATATATCTCGAACGAATTCAAAGACTTCTGTAGCAAAGAATGAATTTGAAGAGAACTCATAGCGCCTCATAACCCATAGTAGAATGGGGTCGCGGAGAGGAAGAAAAGAACGATCGTGGTTGTTGCACAAGCTATGTTGCATGATCAGGGCCTACCAATGCACTTGTGGGCGGAAGCATGCAACACTGTGGTTTATGTGGAAAACCATTGTCCTCATAGAGTACTTGGCATGAGTACACCTGAAGAAGCTTTTACTAGTAAGAAACCAAATGTTTCTCACTAAGATTTTTGGCCTATCCGTTTATGTGCATGTGACCAAGAATGCCAAGAAGAAGCTAGAGCCTAAGTTGTCAAGTTGGGATATTTGTGGGTAACACAGAAAACCCCATACCCTTATCGTGTGTATTTCCAAACATTCGAATGACCGTGGTGCGACTTAGACATAAAATTCAATGAGGAAAAAGCCATGAATTTGTCACTTGAGAGGGAGCTACACTTGCATGAAAAGGAGGAACCTCTTATTCCCAAAGATGAGCCTCTAGATGTGGATTAGCCACAGGAGGAGGATCATGGAGTGGAGGAGTCCCCTCATGCAGAGCCAAACATCAGAACTGGAAGAAGGCGTACCACAAAATCTGAGAGGTTGAAGCTTGATGTGACACAGAATGTAGGAGCCCCTACTTCACAGTGCAAACAGAGACAGTCTCCTAACCGATTCACTGGATACATGGCTCTCATGAGAAAATTTATTGTCACAGAGCCATCTTCTTTTTAGGAAGCAGTACAAGAGCCCACATGGGTAGATGAAATGGTGGAGGAGTATGACTCCATTTTCAGAATAGTGCTTGGGAAATTGTTCCAAGGCCAGTTGATAAATCAGTGGTAGGTTCAAGATGGATCTACAAGGTAAAGCAAGTTGCTAATGGGAGTGTTGAGAAGTATAAGGAAAAAAATTTTGCCCGGGGCTTCTCACAGATCGAGGGGATTGATTATGAAGAAACCTGTGCACCTGTCGTACGGTATTCTTCCATAAGGACCATCCTTGCTCTCTCAGCGCAGATGGGTTGGAACATTCATCAGATGGATGTGAAGACTGCGTTCCTTAATGGGATCATTGATGAAGAAGTGTACATTGAGCAGCCTGAAGGATTTGAGATCTTTAGCAGCGAGTCGCATGTGTGCAGACTCAAAATAGCGTTGTATGGGCTAAAGTAAGCACCCCGTGCTTCGTACACTCGGATCGATAGCTATTTCACCGGACTTGGCTTCACCAAGAGTGAGGCGGATGCAAACCTGTACCAAATTGTGGTGGAGGGTAAGCTTTTAATCATTTTTCTTTAAGTTGATGATTTAATACTAATGGGTGATGAGCAGTTGATACACTCATGCAAGGCAGATCTTGCAAAGGAGTTTGAGATGAAGGATTTGGGCCTCCTTCATTATTTCCTTGGATTGGAAATATGGCAGCGAGAAGGTGAACTGTTTGTGTCTCAAGGCAAGTATGCTCGGGAGATACTTAGTAAGTTTCACATGCAGGACTGCAAGCCCAGGGATACTCCTCTTCCAGGAAATTGGAGGAAAGAGGATGCTACATCGGCAAAGGTAGTGGATGCTACTGTCTATTGACAATTGGTGGGTTCGCTCATGTATTTAGTTAATACAAGACCAGACATATGCTATGCAGTGAACCAGCTTAGTCAAGGGATGGTTAAGCCTACCAAGCTATTTTGGAAGGTGGGAAAGCATGTCCTAAGATATCTCAGGGGCACATCTGAGTATGGCTTCTGGTACAAACAAACGGATGACGTGAAGTTGCATGGGTTCACGGATGCAGATTAGGTAGGCAGCCCAATGGACAGAAAGAGCACATCAGGAGGGGTTTTTAGTATTGGATCTATAGTTGTTTTTTGGTACAACAGGAAACAAAGATCCGTGGCACTCAGTTCAACAGAAGTAGAATACATGGCAGCAAGTCAAGATGCATGTGAGGCTATCTGGATGAGGAAGATCCTGGTCGGTTTGTTCAGTTCTCATTTAGATCCTACAATGATTCATTGTGATAATCGGAGTTGCATTAAACTCTCGATTAATCATGTGTTTCATGATATATCTAAGCATATAGATATCCGGTATTATCATATCAAAGATTGTGTGTAGTAGAAGATCATGTTGCTTCAGTACATTCCTACGAAAGATCAAGATGCAGATATTCTGACGAAGGCGCTCACTAGGAGCAAATTTGAATACCATAGAGATAGGATCGGGGTGAAGGATAATCTCTTTCTTGTTGAGAGGGAGTGTTGAGATTCAAAAAGATGATGATCCTAGTGAAAATTTAGCACCTACACTAGGTGGGGCCCGCAAGCTATTTTTAGGTGTATGCCTATTTTTAGAATGGTGAGCATATTCTAAAATTAGCAAGAGTCTAATTTTATATGGTCGATAAAATTCTATTTTTTAGATGAGTTTATATTTTTAGACATATGTTTAAGTCTATTTATAGATCGCATGTATAAAAATAGAATGCATGTCGATTATTATTAGCCCTTAATAATAATCGTACAATAAATACTAATCTATTAATCACACTTGATTTCAGTTAACTGATGTGGAAAACTAGTTGATTGAAGGAATTACGCATTCCAAGGTTGGTTGGTGGGACATGCACAGTGGACTTCGTTGTAACTAAGTGATACAAAGTTGTAACATATTTGGAAGATTATTTATGTGAGTTGGTATTTAGTTTAACTCAATTAAGTGAGTTAAACTCAGTTGTGCTAGTTGTAACTGAAGATACACTAGTGAGAGATCAGTGAAATAATTATTTAATCAATTCACAAGCAGTGGTCTCACATGCAGCTGAAGAAATACTAGTGTTAACTACATGCATGTCAGATCCAATGGATACCTAGTGGAGAGATAGGTGAAAGGGTCTGGTTGACTATCAGTTGTGACTATAGTGGTGCATTCAATGCATACACACACACATTGGAGATTTCAATGAGGATTGTGCAGTCAAGGCAAGGCAAGATTGAATTCATTCAGGGATCTTCTTCAACAGGGATTGCGCAATGAAGGCAGGTTGTCAGGAGGCAGTAAATTGGTGCATGTGTGAACCAATTTTTGTATGACAGTGTGAGATGATTGTACATCGTACTGACAACTCTTTGAGCAGAGCTTTGTATGATATTGTTTCATGATCCATGATATACATAATATATGATAGTGGGCTTTTTAGCTTTATGCTTTCCCGGTAAAAACATATGTGTTATGTGCGATTGATTTTTCTTCATGTGTTTGCAATTGGTGTTTATATTTCCACAGAAGAATTAAGTTGAAGGATTATGTATTTAACAGTGGATATAATTGTTAGATCACGAGAGTCTGATAATAGACACAGTATTTATAAATTACTACAATTTTTCCATGATATTATATTTTAATGACGCATATCTTAATGCCTTGCTAAAAAAACCTATTGGCTGCTCCTGTCCTTCACTTTTTTTCTTTAATAAAATTGCAGCAATCGTATGTTTAAAGGAAAAATAAAAAATCATGAAATCTTTAGTGAAATCCGAACTGATTAGTACTGGGGCTTTTGTCAATGCTAACTTGACCAAATCAAAAGACTGTTTTTCTTCTATGGTCCATTTTATTTTTTATCCTTTCTTGAGCATATTAGTGATGTTCCATAAAAGTTCTGCTAAGTTGGGTATAAATCTCCTTAGGAAGTTGATTTTACCAATGAAGGATTGGAGTTCTTTCAGATTTCTGGGATGGTTGATTTTTAATATTCCTTCACTTCTGCTAGGGTCAATTCTAATTCCATCCTTAGAGATAATATGACCTAACATTTTTCCTTCTTCTAATCCAAATAATGTCTTCTTAGGATTCAAGGAAATCCCAAATTTTCTGCATTTTTCAAAAACTCTTCTCAAGTGTGCTAAATGTTCTTTATTGGTTTTAGAAAACACGGTGATGTCATCTAAATAAATCATAATAAAGTGGTCGATGTCATCATCAAATGCAATGTCCATAGCCCTTTGAAAGGTAGCCCCAGCATTCATTAATCCAAAGGGCATCTTCAAATACATGAAAGTCCCCCAAGGCATTGTAAAAGTTGTCTTATCTTGGTCATGAGGGTGTACTAACACTTGATTGTAACCAGAGAAACCATCTAAAAAAGATATCCTACTGGAACCCAATACCCTTTGCAATATGTGGTCCATCTTTGGTAAAGGGTAATTATCCTTGAGATACTTTGTTAAGATCTCTGAAGTCAATGCAGAGTCTAATTTCACATATTTTCTTTCTAGTTGGGACAATATTGGAAACCCATTTGGAGTATCTGAGCGGCACTATGATTTTTGCTTCATACATCTTTTTAATATCTTTCTCAACTAAAGGCATTAAAACAGGATTTATTCCTCGCAATTTCCTTCTGAATGGTTTTTTATTTTCTTTAATCGGAATTTTGTGTTGAATGATGCTCGTGTCATAAGACTTCAAATCCTCATAGTTCCATGCACACACATCAATGAATTCTTTGAAAAAGGCTATATATTTTTTCTTTGTAATAGCAGGAAAATATTTAGACAATTTGATGATCTTGGGGTTCTGTTAGACATTCCTCAATGTTTTTTCTAGTTGGTTCCATCTTGGGTTTCTTTGCCACATCATTAAAGTCAAATAATTATTCTAAAGGGACCATACCTATAGGCAGATTATTGTCTTTGAGTTGGAGTATTTAAAATTCTTATTTTTCCAGGTCCTTTTGATTATCGTTATTATGTAAATTGTTGTTAGCTGGAATATTTACATTGGTATTTACATCTAAAACAAAGTTTTCTAGAACAGCATTTTTTTTTCCTCAGTACTTTTTCCATCAGTAAGACTGTCCTCCTCACAATCCATGTCTACATTATTGTCTTCAAATTCATCTTTAGATTGTAGGAAGCTTTCGATTTGGTTATCACTGCCAAAAACTTGCCAGTACCTCATGTTATCTAGCATATAAGGACGATGATTGACCTCACTTGTATATTTTTTGTGTGGGTGAGGCAGTTTACAAGTACTTGTTGAAAAAGCTAGGCCATTTGCTAGGACATTCTGGTTTCTAGGAATTACTGCCAAATCATACTCCTCAAAGGTTCTTAAGAAATCAAGGACAACATTTCTATAAGCTCACAGTCTGGGGTGTTTGGCTGCATACAGTCCTTTAACTTGTTTTATGACCAACTCATAATCACCATGTACAGAGATCATTTTTTCTCCTAATTTTTCAACATTTGTAATCCCAAAAGCAAAGCTTCATATTCTGCAATGTTGTTTGTGCACTGAAAATTTTATTTGTATGAATGACCTTGTGCACTATTTTTTCTCGTATGATACACCTAAATGCCTGCCCCTTAGCTCACTTTGCCACATGAGCCATCAAAACTCATGTTCCAAAGAGGTTCATTGGTCGGGTCTGGTTGCTCTATTTGTATTTGATTGTCATTATTTTCTGCAGAATAATTTTCTATCTGGGAAATTTGTGAATCAGTGATTCCATCATTATACAAAATGAAAGAATCAAGGTCAGTGTGAACAGAGTACAGAGGGTAATTGTGAGGCTTCTCTTGGCTACTTACCATGTACTTCATTAGTGTTTCCCTATAAAGTATTCTCAATTGACCAAACACCGGAATGGTAGCATATGTCATTTCCAGTTTTAGTGTCCCTTTTAATTTTTCTCCCCGTGAGTGAGATAAAAGAATTCCATATTTAGGGGGAATGTCAACCACAACAATATCCATCACTAAATTATTTGCAAGTATTTGAGCTAGAGTGATACAAATATATTTAATCGGACCTAGGCACTTAACTTTTCTAGAATCAAAAGATTATAAATCTCTATAAGGTCTAGTGATTTTGAGGCCAAGTTTCTCCGTGATAGCCTGGGGCATAAGGTTGTGTGATGAGCCCGAATCCAACATGGCATTATGAAATATCTTGTCATGAACATTTAATCTTACATAAAAAGGAGGGACCCCTCCTTCCTGTGGTCTGCCATTGACCTCTGGCCCAAAAAAAAGTTGAGGTTGGTCATCACTTAAATTGAGAGTATCGATGATCTCCCCTATATTTAACACTTTCATGACCTAAGATCTGTAGACATTTTTGTTGATCAATTCAGTGAGAGGGATAGAAATATTTACCTTCACAATTTCACTCTCAATACTGAAAGGAGTTTGATTTCTCAGTGGGTTTGACAGATCAATCCTTTAAGCCTCTATTCTTTGGGCAACTTCAGTCTCTCTACTTGTATTGGGGATTTCTTCCTGAGCATTTCTGGCAGAGATATCTACTGCTTTCTTGGTATTGTTTTCTATGTTTTTATTTTCTGAGTTATTTACATTTTTCTTTGTGTTTTTTTTTGTTTTTGTGTCTTCAGCTTCAGATACTTTCTTGGTAGAGTTTTCTGAATTATTTCTATTTGAATTATCCAAAATTTTCTTGTTCCTTAAGTTGTATTGTCTGTGGAGCTCCATAATTGCATTCTGAAAACCCAATTTGTAGTCATTGGATTCTCCGGGTCCGAGGAATTTTTGGGATAGTGAAAACAAGTCTTGCTCTTCTTCAGTGAGAAAAACAGGATCATCTTCATTGATCCCCATAAAATTTATATGATTTTCCTCAACTTCCTCCACTATTCCTTCATCATCATCCGCATAGTTTTCTTGAAAAGGAGGCCTAATCTGCTAATCAGGACATCTTTTCTCTCTCTGTCTAATTTGTGGAGGGTTTCTTCTTGGGTTCTGATTTATTTTTTGGGGTGCTGGTTGATTTTCTCTGGGTATTGCTCTTTCATTCAAGCTCATCCTCTCCATCATCCTTTCCATATTTCTTTCCAAATTGTCAATTTTGGCATCAGATGTAGAGGCTACAATTTCTTCTCTTATTGTGACTCTCCTCTCAATCCTCATCCTAGCCCTTTTTGCTAATAAATTAGCTTCTACACTCACAACATCCTTTTGCATTTCCTCCAAAGTTGATGAGTCTCTTTCCCTAAGCTGATAGGCCATGTCTGGTTCAAATCCATTCGATAATTTAAGCAGAACTATCCCTTGGGGTGGTCTCATATTAGCAGGGAGTGCATTGATAATTTTTTAAATCTAGGCATAAAGAGTCTTGCACACTCTCTTCAAGAGATCTCTCAATATTTTCATATTCTCAGATAAAATCAAGTAAAGTGATTTCTCTCGACTCCCCTCCTATCCGTTGATAAATGTTTGGTGAAAAGTAGGGAGATGATGGATACTATTTTGAGTATGGATTTTATTTATTTGGAGAAAAACTGGGTCTTTGCCAAGGCGACCCCTATCACAATGCATATTTCCATCTACTACTGCTTTTGATCTACTACATTCTCAAGGAATTTGAATGGAACTTTCATCGTTTACAATTAGCAGCCCTTTCATGAGAGTGCAGCCTTTGTTCGCCATCTGATCTGCTTCACTGTTTGAATTTCTGAGGATATGATAAAAATTGTAAGAGGAAAAGTCTAATAGGACTCTCTTCAATCTACCCAAGATTTTTTTGAGGCTAGCATTTATGAAAAGTTCCTCCGAGTTTAATTTTTTTATTAAAATCTCTGAATCTCCGAAGACTTGTAGATCTTTGACACCTTTGTCTCTTGCTATGAGGCATGCTTTGAGTAGCCCAATAATCTCAGCTTGATTGTTGGTTTTCTGGCCTAATCCCCAGTAGAAGCAATCTCTTGAAGACCCGTCCGGGGAGTAGATGACCCCACCAACACCGACAACACTGGGGTTCCCTTTGGACGCCCCATCAAAGAAATTTGTGGTTAAATTTTGAGTCCGCCACCAATTTTGGAATGTGTCGTCAGTATCTCTTATACACCAATCCAGTTTAGCTGTTTGAGGGGTAAGGAGGTACTTACGTGGATAAGTCTCAAGGGGGCCAAGCCACCTCTTTTCCTCAGGAAGAAGCAGAGAATCTTCCTTAAAATACCGTTGTTGGGCCACTTCCAAGAGGAAGGATTTGGCTTTAGCTACTACTTGTAGCGGGGAGTGCTGCAGATATTTGAAAATCAACTGATTGCGGGCCAACTAGAGCTGCCAACAAACGTATTTGGGGAGTGCTATCCAGAATTTGCGCCAAAATGATTTGATAGGGATTCGATGAGGGTAGAAAAGACTCCAAGAGGTGAAGAGATCTAAGACAGAATTCTGTGGAGGGACAGGAATCTGGAAGTCCTAAAGTATAAGTCCCCAAACCTCTTTAGCAAAATTGCAGTCCATGAATAAGTGCTCGGCTGTTTCGAGATTTCTGCTACATAGCGCGCATCTGTGTGGCCCTTCTATGTTCCTTTTCTCTAGATTATCTCCCGTTAGAAGTTTATTATGAACCAGGGTCCAGAAGAAGAAGTTCACTTTTGGTAAGGCTAATGGTTCCCAAACATGTTTCCAAAAGGCCGGTGTTTGGCTGCTGTTCCTTGTGGCCTGTAAAACTCTGTATCCTGTTGCTGTTGTGTATGCTCCAGACTGGCCCCAACCCCAGCTGTCTTTCATGGATCGATTGACAGGGACAGACTCCTCCAGCAGATCAGCGAGCAAGTTTTGCTGAGGAGATAATCGGGCAAGGACACCAAGAAAATCCTAGCCTGCCCAATCACCACGATGATCCCATTTTGCGAGATCATAAATGCTATTTAATCCTGCTCTTTTCAGCCAATCTCTGAGTTCTGTGATATCCACGTTATCAGCCAAGGGATCTCGCCCCATGATGCGATCGAGCGGGCGATCGAGCCACAGGTGTGTACGTTTTCCATTACTAGGAATTCTGTAAACGAAATTATTGAAGAAATTGCTGCTTTTTTAGCATAATCTCCACACCTGCGTGCAGCTTGCTGTGTTGTCATATTGAAAATTTCTGAGCGAGTTATTGTGAACATATTTTGTCCTTAGAGTGACACTAACTGGATGTGTGGGCTCGTGGATCATCTTCCACAGAATCTTACCTCCCAGCGCTATGTTAACAAGAGAGGGGTCTCGAATTTGCAATCCGCCCTCTGCCATCGATTTTTTAACCAATTCCAAGTTTACTAAATGCATTTTTATTTCATTGCCCTTCCCTCCTTGCCATAAGAAGTCTCGGAGGAGTTTTGAGATCTGATCCATCACATTTCTAGGAGCTAGAAGAAATGATGCTTGATAGATTGGAAGTGCAGACAGCAAGGACTTGATTAAGATGAATTTTCCTCCTTTTGTTAACCAGAAGCCTCCCCAAGTAGAGATTTTAGATTTTATTTTACTGATAATGTCGCTCCATAGTGATCTGTTGTTAACCCCAGATGTGATGGGGAGGCCTAGGTACTTGAACCTATCCCATTGAGCTTGGCCTTTGAACCCGAGGAGATTTGAAATACTTGTGAGTTCTTGTTGGTCTATATTCCAGCTGAAGACTTCACTTTTGCTCTCATTAACTAATGCTCCCGAAACTCTACAATAGCTTATAAGAACGGCGTCAAAAGCTTTGGAAATTCTGATGGATGCACCTCCAAGTAGAAGGGAATCGTTAGCAAAGAGTGTGTGGTTCAGGGGGTCTGCCCCATTGGAAGGTTTGAGACCCGGGATGTTACCAGCGATTCTTTTAGCTGAGAGTTTTCGACTGAGGGAATCTGCCATTACAATGTACAGGAAGGGGGAGAGTGGGCATCCCTGCCTGATGCCTCTCCAGACTTGAAAAAAATTGGTAGGGCGACCATTGACAAGAGGGGCAATCCACGGATTGTCAATGCAGGTTTTTATTAGATGAAAAAAGTGAGGCAAGAAGCCAAAGGAAAGAAGAACATTGCAAAGGAAAGAGCGATTAAATCTGTCGAATGCATTCGCCATATCTAATTTTATCAACATACCTTTCTCTTTCCGTTGTTTGCTTGAATGTATTGTCTCCTGTACTTGAATAACGTTGTCCAGAATGTGCCTACCTTCCACGAATCCACCTTGAGAACTGGAGATCAGTCTTTTGAGCAGAGGCTTGATCCGATTTGCTAACAGTTTAGCCAGGATTTTATAAGAGGCATTACACAACGAAATAGGCCTGAATCTTGCAAATGATTCAGGGTTGGAGTCCTTGGGAATTAAGGCTAGGTAAGTGGAGTTGGTTCCTCCACCTATCTTACATTTTTTCATAAACCCTCTTATCATTTTTTGGAGATCAAATTTGATAATATGCCAGCAAGATTTAAAGAAATGGATTGTGAATCCATCTGGCCCAGGGGCCTTATCTGCATCCATGGACCAAATAACGTTGATGATTTCTTCCTCAGATGTGGGTCTACAAAGGACTGAATTATCTTCAGGGCTGATTAGGGAAGGGATGTTAAAGAGGAAGTCAACAACTTCCTCATCGTTGCATTGAGTTCCCTCACTGTAAATATTCCTGAAGTGGATTTCTGTAGCAGCTTTGACCTAATTGAAACCTTTGCAGACTTGGCCCTCCATTGTTTTGATTTCTGCTACATGGTTCCTAGAAAATCGAGCTCTATATTGTCGGTGGAATAAGGAGGTGTTCCGATCCCCTGCCTTTAGCCACAGACATCTAGATTTGAGTCTCCAGTACTCTTCTTCCTTTCGGAAGGATTGATATGTGGATCGCTGGGCTTTTATTTCTTTTTCCAACAACTCTGCTGTGATATCTTTGCTTTCCATCTCTGTTTGCAGGGACTGCAGCATCTACATTGCTTATTTTCTTTGGTTGGTTGGAGTAGGGGCTAGTTTCTTTATCCATTCCTTCAGAGCTTGTTTTGTGGCCTTCAACTTTTGCTCCCAAACATAACTTGAGGATCCCGAGAAGGATTTGGCCCATGCTGCTTTCACTGTCTCTATGAAACCTTCTCTCTCAATCCAAAGAGGGTTGAATCGAAAAGGAATACGGCCCAGATCTTCTTCATCTTCCAGGAGAAGCTGTATTGGCTTGTGATCTGAGGTCAGTTTGGGCAGAATTTTTGTGATGATGATCTTTTTGTTCATCATAAGGGAGATTTTCATCAGGAATCGATCCAGGCAGGAAGAAATGTGTTCCGACCCAACCCTGTTATTGGACCAAGTAAAAATATCTCGGACTGGATTGAAATCTAAGAGATCCCAAAGCTGAGAGAGCTCCTCCATAGTGGCCAACATGGGATCTCTGTTGCAGGAACCTCCCCTCTTCTCTTTTGATTTCAGAACAATATTAAGATCCCCAGCTATGATGATGTTGCTGGGGGAAGACTGCTCTAAAAAAGCAGAGAGAGAATTCCAGCATTCTCATTTTTCAAAGTAAGTAACAGGTACATAAAGATTGAAGAGAGAGATGGTCAACTTACTTGCATGGTGCGTCAGTTCCGTGAAGATCCAGTGCTGGGTTTCATGATATTTATTCAGCTGGAATAAGTCATCAAACCAGAGAGTTGCCAGCCCTCCAGAGGAGCCCCTTGAACTGACTGCTTTGCCTAATCTTTTATTCCACTTTGAGTTGCTGATCTCTAGAAGGGCTTGCCCTTCTATCTTAGTCTCTTGGAGCATGAGTATGTCTGAGGGATCTGTTTTCAAAAGGTCCTTAATTGCATCGATCATGGATACTATTAGTAATTAAACCTTTAAACCATTTCCTGACTTCACCCTCTAAACTGTGGGAAAAAATTCTCAATTTTACATTGTCATCATCAATTTCTTGCAGGTCAAAACAGTCATTCATTTTATCTATCTATTGTTGGGCAGTCATAGGACTAGTGCTATCAAACTATGGAATCTTGGTGCCAAGTTTCTGGGCCATAGGAGAGGTAAAAGTACTAGAAGCACCAATGGGACGTATCATGCATACATGATTGGCCCGAGGTGGTGGAGGGAGATGAACGGTGGGTGAAGTTGGATGGGTAGAGTTATTAAATATGGATGGATAAGAAACTGTAAGGTTGGTCCAATTTTGAGATTTGGTTTTGAATAGACCTTGTTTGCAAATTGAATTGAATGTCTTGCAAAGTGACAAAGTGTCCCGAGGGAAGGAGCTAGATGCGGGAAGAAATGCGCGGTTGGACTTTCCATTCTAGGAACTTTCCTCAAATTGTCTCGAGTTATCTACGATAGGAGGAGGATTTGGATTTGGATGAGATACGGTGGATATTCTTTTGGGAACTGACTTGACTCAAAATCATAGACAAGCCCGATTGTTTAAGACGGTAAGAAACCAATCTCTATGTTAGTATGAATCTTTCGTCGAAGTGTACGAAAAAGGACCACTTTAGCTATGCATAACTTATAGCCCTAACATCAAAGATGGTTGCTAATATCTTCAAATCTACAGATAGTTGATCAAGACAAATGCTGCAAAAATCCAGATCTATGCGTAAAAAGACATTAAGCAACAAAAATAAGGTTTTTCTCCATGCATCCAATAAACAAGACAAGAATAATATGTTTTAAAGAATTTTATATTAAGGGCACCTGGGAGGAAAACAAGAAAGGTGTTTCCAATTCTCCTCAATGGGATGGGTTCTTGAAAGTCCTCAACACTTCAGATCTAGAATTTCTCTCTCTTGTTGGTGTAGAAAACCCAGACAAACATAGAACTCAAAGGGAGCTCACAAAGCAAATAATGGAAAATATGACAATGATAATGGCTCAAAGTCAGACCAAGAGTATAGATCCAGAGTGATCTAAGAGGCAACAAAAGGTGATGAATGGTAGGAAAAACCCTTCTATTTATAACAAAATATTAGGTCATTCTAGATCTTGGTGCATGATTAAAACAATATTAACCAAATCTAGATTCACCTTTTATGGAATATTTTATTATATTTGTTGGAGGGGAAAGGAATTTGACTTGGTTCAAATCCCTTTATTTGTAAATAATAAATAAATAAATGATTTATTTATCATTTTAAGGAAGTGGTTGAATGATAATTAAATAAATAATGATTTATTTGATTATTTATAAATGATTTAGTCATATTTAACAAGGAATATTATTTAAATAAGATTTAAATAATTATTCCTAGAAAATAATAAGATAAATAAGGATTTATCTAATTAATTTCCTTTTTTTGGGTTAAATATGACCAAGAATAATAATTAAATTACTGTTTAATTAATTATTCCATGAGCAAAACCAAACAAATATAGATTTTTTTAATATTTCCCCTTGGGGTTTCCTGTTTAGACCATAAACAACCTAATAAATGTGTTTTATTAAGTTATTTTACATAGTGAAAGAAATTTTACTTAGGGTAAAATTGGTCTTACATGGTGTACTTGGGTCCATCTAATGATAGTAGGTTAGATGACCAAAAATGGTGTAACACTCTAAAAAGAAAGTTTATATCATTCGGTGCTTTTTTATATTTGGGATTTCTAAATTCAGATGAAAATTGAAAATTTTCAGGTATGTTCCCCAGTATGGTCGCCAATATGTTATCACTCTATAATTTATAAGATTTGCAAGACTAAATTATAAAGAACAACATCAAAACCACTTAAATCCCAGGATCTAGCCCTCCTAGACTTAGAGAGGGATCTCTCTATAAGATTTAGATTTGTTTTAAGCTTTCAGTTGTTAGCCTAGTTAGATTGACGATGAGGGTTGTTTGTTTGATTTTTCATGGTTGGATTCAAGGTTTTTCCCTAAACAGTTTCCATTGGGCTATGGAGTCGAAATAGGCTGGGTATATGCATCAAATCCTAGAGAAAATACAAGGCAAGATAGCTGTGAATACTATTTTTTATAAATGGATGGAATTATGAGATGGAGAAAATTTCTTTCAATAATGACTTAAGATCAACTAAGAATTCTTAAACCATATGTTAGTATGAATTTTAATCGCAAGTGTACGAAAAACAACCCTAACATCAAAGATGGTTGTCAATTTCCTTAGATCTGCAGTTAGTTGACCAAAATAAATGCTTTAGTTGTGCATAAAAAACAGCCCTAACATCAAAGATGGTTGTCAATTTCCTTAGATCTACAGTTATTTGACCAAGATAAATGCTACAAAATCTAGATCTATGCAGTTAAAGATATTAAACATAAAATAAAAGCAAGAGTTTCTCCATGCATCCAATAGACAAGACAAGAATATTTTTAAAGATTTTTTGTATTATAACACCTAGGAAGGGAACATAGAAAGATGTTATCGGTCCCCCTCAAATGGGTTCTTGTATGTCCTCAGCGCTTCAGATCTAAGATCTCTCTCTCTTGATGGTGTAGAAAACCTAGACAAAAATGCAACTCAAAGGGAGCTCACAAGCAAAAAGGTAGAAAAATATGACAATGATGGAGGATCAAAGTCAGACCAAAAGTATAGATCCAAAGCGATCTTTAGGCAACAAAAGGTAGTGAATGAATGGAGAAACCATTCTATTTATAACAAAATATTGAGTTAGTCTAGATATTGGTGCATAATTAAAATATTATTAACCAAATCTAGATCCAACTTTTATGGAATATTTTATTACTTTTGTTGGAGGGAAAAAGAATTTGAATTTGGTCAAATCCCTTTATTTGTAAATAATAAATAAATGATTTGTTTTTTATTTTAATAATATGGTTGAGTAATAATTAAATAAATAATGATTTATTCAATTATTTATAAATGATTTAGTCAAATTTAACAATGAATATTATTAAAATAATTATTCTTAGAAAATAATAAGATAAATAGTGATTTATCTAATTAATATTCCCGTTTTGGGTTAAATATGACCAGGAATATTAATTAAACCATTGTTTAATTGATTATCCCTTGAGGAAAATCAAACAAATAAGGATTTATTTAATTATTCCTCATGGGGTTTCATATTTAGACCATAAACAACTTAATAAATTATGGATTACTAAGTTATTTTTCATAGTGAAATCAATTTTACTAGGGTAAAATTGGTCTTACATGGTGTGCTTTGGTCCATCTAATAATAACAGGTTAGATGACCAAAAATTGGTGTAACAGATTTCCCCCCAGCGTGTGAGCATTAGGAGCTAATTGTATGACCGAAGTACGTTGTAAGAACTCAATCACTAGACACCGAAGGGGGAGTTAGAGAGAGAGAAATATGAGATAGAATAAAGCTCTAGAGGACGAGACCCTGAGGAGATGAGACTTACAGATGTGACAAGTCTCTTTTATGAGTGAGTACATGTTCTACATGAGGCGAGGGAGGCATACCTATGCCCGCCGAGATAACAAAGTACAAAGAATAATGCGTCCAGTAAACATGGGACCGAACTATATAGTACATGCTGGCATAAACATGGGCCAGATAAAGAAATGATAACGGACCCACATAAATATTGTGCCTGGGACAACAATCAAGACTTACACAATAACATCTGAATACATGAGATATAACTACAACCAAAGAGGCCTTGTAAAACAGGAAAGGGCTCTGAAAATCTGAATGATACATGCAAACTAAAGAGGCACTGCAAGCAGCTGAGGCTAGAACCATTTAATCTATGGAGCTATATTGAAGGTTGTAATAAAGAAGTCATCCGGGTATGTGAGGGGGCTACCTGAAGGGCCACCCCCTCATGAGGTTTGAAACATCTCACACACACCCGGGAATCACTGGTACAATTTGCTGCATCACTAAACCATCAAGTATACGGATCTTGATCATGCCATAAGGAGCTGGAGCTGAGAAACAATCAATTCAAAGGGAAATAAAGAGTCCTTTTTCCTAATCCGGGGCACCAAACAAGAGTGGAAGTTGGAGCCAAGGTACACCACCCTCTAGACCTGTCTTCTGGAATGAATAAGTTGATGTCGATAGAAGGAGGTACGCCATAGGTGAGGCAATAAGGGATCCTCAACTAAGACATGAGAGAAAATAGCAGAGAGACAGATAGAATGGCACTGGGGATAATGGTGGAATGGGGGGTATTGAGTAGCAGGCTGACGACTTCCTTCTTAGAGCATAAAGGGCATGGATGACCTGACAGTTACTGGCGTAACACCGGAGGGCATAGGGGACAGTATGACTGAAGGTCAAAATGGGCGACACGAGAGAGGAACAAAGCAATGAAGGATGGAATATTATGGTGGGATACAAAGGGACTCGAGATAGACTCCATGGATGCGATGATGACTCAATTCGGATGCTCTAAACAAGGGCGACTCAATGGTGCTGCCACACAGAACAGACCCGGTGGGGATCATAAAAACATGAGTACAAGATGGTTACTCGTGATGAAATCGACACGAGCATGAACAAGTATGAAGGCAAAGTGGTTCCCCAAGTACAAGTGTTGCAAGTGAAGAAATTTGATTTTGAGGAGTGGTGAAGTGACCCTTCTTGGAAAAAATGTCTCCGGGTGAAGTATCAAATCACAAAAAAACTAAAGGATACACATTTGAGAGCTCGGTGAGAGCTTTCCAATGGTGCTGACGGTTTGTCAAACCAAGTTACGATTTGGCCGCAGCTCGCGAAAGGAGAATCTGGCATTTCTCTTTTAATAAGGCATTTTTCCTCCAATTTGATTCATTTGCAAGTGTAGTTGTGGTGAATGTACAGAGGAGAAAAGGCCCTAAATCTTGCGGCGATCGTAGTGGAAAAACCGACCGTTGGAATCGAGATCCGTCAGTTACAAGTAAGAGGCCTAACCATACTCTTTTAATTCAAGGGATTTAAAGTTTTAGATTAGGCACCCAGAGCCCAGGAACATGCCAAGTCGCACTTTTTGGGGTCTATTATGTGACCTAGGTAGAAGGTACTGGGCAGAAAAGTGCGACCTATCCCAGGAAATGACCTAAAAAGTGCGACCTGTCAGAGAAAGGAGGTTTCAGTGTTGTTTTTGGTTGAGAGCTAGGATTTTTATGGTTGAGGGGCATAGGTTCCCCCAAGCATGTTATGTTCATGCCAAAATGTATTTAGAAAAGGGGAATCTAAACACATTTTTATGATGTGGTGTGTCATTTGTTTTCGTTATGGTTATGCAATTCGAGAAAGGGGATGGAGGATTGCCAATTTATTTTGGTACTGCATATATCAAGCAAATGGACTAAGTTTTTGGGTTGGCATACATGGTGTCACTATCCCAAAGAGTGGATTTGGAGATAATGAACTGGTGCTCTCCTAGAAACCCACAGGTTGGTCAACAACAATGTCTAGGGGACTGGTTTGCTGATGTAAGAGGAAGGAATGATAAGGGAGATCATTCCTAAAGTGATTGGAAATGATATTGGACTCTAGAGGTTCTTCTAAATGGGGAATAATGATGGTACTAGAGTCAACACGACCAGATTCACTATGGGGGTTGTGGAGAATTTCTTCTCTTGGACTCTCAAATATGGGTGCCCCCTTACCAAAACATTGTGTGTCAATGTAATTACCACAATGTGTATGTGGTTCGAATGTATGTTTTCGATGTAAGGGGGGATAGATAAAGTCATGGGTGGTGATTGCTTCCATCGTGTTGTCATCGTAATAGAAGATGGGGTGACTGGTGGAAGAAAAACCACCTGACGTGGCGAATCTACCTGACTCATCATCATGAGAAGAAAGTTTCACATGCGCATCATCACGGAGGGTGATGGAATAGTAAGCAGATAAGGGATCTACTGATGTTGAGCCTAGGGTGATTGCTAAAGGGAGGTCAGGCAAAATAGAAGGGGAAGTCCCAAAGGGGTTTTCCACCGTTGGTCTCATGGATGATGATAGGTAGAAAATGGTGGTCATAGGCTCCGTCATCTCGACATCGGGATGGGGAATGTCAATGGGAGTAGACGATACCTCTAGTTCTGCCGAAACAGAACTTGCAAACAAGGGATAGGTCGACTCGTTGCACTTGGCCTCGAATTGGAAGACCGCTTCTAAAGAGGCACAGTATTCATAGAGGCGGGGACAAAGGTGGGTGTAGTGGCCATGGAAATCACACAAAGCACACGGCTGATTTTTGCACAAATACTTGAGTTTCGGGATTAAATCGAGTATAGTGACATAGACCTCTAGGATATCAAAATCTGGAAATGCTTCATTGACCATGGGATTGAGATGAGGAAATTCAGGACAGGTATGGGTGGCATGACCGACAACATCACACAACACACCAAGTGGTACACTTTGGAGGCTGAGTAGGAGTTGGGGTTGTATGTTCAGCCTTGTCTTTAGGTGCCTTCTTGTGATCCTTTCCCCCCTCACTCGAAGCTTTCGCAACAGGAGTAGGTTCCTGTTGAGGTGGCTGAGGCATAGAAGCAAAGGGAGGGGTCATGGCGACTGATTGGATCGAGGTGAAAGCAGTATAAGGTTTGGGTTGACCAGGCAGGATAGTGGTTGGGGGATCAATGTACCATACTGGGATCCCCAAGGTCATGTTAGGAAGATATAAGGTAGCCATAACAGGTACCGAAAATATTCCAGGAGGGGGAGCTAGAAACGGTATCTGACCGGAGGGGTATTGGCCAGGCGGGACAGCTCCAAGGTGGTTAAGGCTAGGAGGAACCATTCCAGGAGGGTAGATAGGCTCATGGATACCAGCTGCAGATGAGGGGCCTTGAGGAGGGGGTCCTAAAGGCTGAGTCGAAGTGCTAGGAGCAAGTTGCGGAGGGCGGGGCTGCTGACTAGTCGAACCGGTTCATTTGAGGTCAGATCGAGATGATTGCATCATGCAAGCATTCGACGATTTGGGGTCCGAGATAGGAAGAGAAATACCAGGGAATGAACCAAGCAAAGAGGAATATTTATAGACTCCAGGTGAAACACTAGTCGAAGGTTTAACTGCTTGTTTATTGCCCACTGAAGAGATGATGGACTCAGGCGAGGTCTGAGACTTCAATTCGTAATATGTCAACTGGTCGATAGTGACAATATTTCCATTATGAGGAAAGCACATATTACGGTGAACTGTAGATGGGAGAGCAAACATTTCATAAGTGTATCTATGACCCAATAGAATGTTGTAATCTAAGGGGGCATTAATGACTTCTACATCAACACAAACAGTCTTGCCCACAAGAGTAATAGGACAATTACGGAACATGCCAAGGGACTGGGAAGAGTGGCCATCCCACGCTCGGAGGGTGATAGTGGAAGGGGCCAACTCAAGAGATCCGAGTTGCTTCCAAACCAAAGCGGACATCACACAGGTGGATGCCCCCTCATCAATGATATAATGGGAGACTTTGGCATTCTGGATCTTGACAAGGATTTGGAAGGCAACGGAGGCAGGAAGAGGAGGATGTTCTGACCAGTCAACATCAAAGACAATGAATCGATCATTTGAAGGATCCACAACACCAATGGCAATTATTAGAGCTTTTCGTTGTGAAGGGCATGACTAGAGGAATTCTAGCGTTGATATGGCAGCAGGGGATTGCGCCAAGCCATCTACCATACTATACAAATGGGAAACTTTACCAGAAGCATCATTTCAGCATAATGGCACCTTGGGGATATTGGTATGAACATCTGCCTTAGGATGAGGGTGTTAGTCATCAATAATTTTCACTATCCGTAGATGACTAAATATTGGTTCTAGATTTCTAAAAGAAAAATTCCATGAACATTGTGAGTTTTAGAAATCTCACTGCTTTCATTATCCTTAGAGAAAATTTTTCACTATCCTACCCTTTTACCATTTCATGATCACCTTGTAACTCCCATAGACTCCAAATGGCTTGCGCCTCTCATTTCCATCCTTTTTCCTACCCATAATCTCATTACTCTATTTGTCCCTTTCTTATGACTCCATTGTCCATCTAGGTTTTTCCTATAAGCCTAACTCATTCCCATGATTCCCCAAAATTCATCAAGCATTGATGGTCTCAAAACTATCTCTGTAGGCTCTTTAGATAAATCAAGTACATTGGATTTTGAATCTTTATTACACCACTTGGTCAATGATCTATATTTCACTTAAATATTCCAGGTCAATTTTCAGTCAAAGAGAGGTCAAAGAACCCCCCACTAGGTCAATTAGGGTTTCATGTATTCCAACGTCATCATTTCCAAAGAAGACTATCGTTCAGTTTCAGAGTCTACATATGAGGTAATAGAAAATTTTGACACTTTTTCAAAAGTATTAGAAGGTCATATCAGTAAGCATAAAGCCATACCAACTCATAAACATCATGCCTCCATCATTTTCCAAGAATTCTTTCCAAAGGACAAATCATTTGCAACACCTAGGGCCAGTTTTGCTTCAAACTATGTTTCTGACCAAAGAGAGATGAATTTGAAAAAAGTAAGAGATTTTTTCATCCATCATAGTTCCAAGAAGAAAAACCTCCTTCATTTTTTACACAGGTATCATGGTGTGGGAGCAATGTCAAAAATACAAGAGTCACGGGAGAATTGCTGCATTGTTGGAGTGACCTTGGGAAAATCAAATTTTATCATAGCTTGAGTGTCTAAATGACTTTCTTGATGAGTCAAATGATAACTATACTAGAAGATATTTCCAATTATCTATCATGATCTCAAATTGGAGTTAAGGAAGGCCTCTAGAAGTTGTCTTCACCAGCACTCTGCATTTTTGTGCCATCATTCAGCACTTTTTTACCAGTCTTGGGAGAATCAACTTTTTATAGGTCAAATCAACACCAATATTAGAAAAAAAGGTATATTTGGAAACTAGACTGGAATATATTTCCAATGAGCTATCATGAGCTCAATTTGGAGTTAAGGAAGGCCTCCAAAAGTTTTATGCACCAGCAGTCTGCATTTCTCCACCATCACTCAGCACTTTTTGACCAGTGTTGGAAGAATCAACTTTTGACAGGGAAAATCAACTCCAATCTGAGAGAAAAGGGTATATTTTGAAATTAGACATGATGATATTTCCAACAAGCTATCATGGGACCAATTTTTACATCAGGAAGGCCTCCAAATTCCCTCTGCAAAAGGTGTTGCACGTAGGGAGTTCAGGCACTGCGCCTAGGGAAAAAGAGACCCGACAACACGTTCAAGCACTGCACCTAGGGAAGAAGGGACCTGACGGCACGTTCAGGTGCTGCGCCTAGGCCAGAAACCCACCTCCACTTTCCAAATTATCAAAAATCCAAAAAAAGACACCTCCAAGATGTATCCAAAGACCTACAGGGACACCAAAAGTTGGTAAGTGGATATTTTTCCTCCTCCTCAAGTGAAATTCATGATTTCTATGATTGAAGAAATTGAATAAACCCTAGTGGCTAGAAACCCTAAGCACTCATGACAAACATTCTCTTTGACCTTCAAGCAAGGAATTATCAGTCAAAAGGTGTCATTTAGGGTAATTACAGTGAGTTCAAGTTAACCCGCCATCAAAGCCCAAAGGGGAATAGCCACAAACCCACACCTCCATCTCCTCCTACTGATAATGCCTCCTCATCTACACACATCTCCTCCCCTCAAGAAAACCCCCCTTCCTCATCTTCTCCCAATGCATCAAATGAAGATGGAAGTGGCAGTGAGCAAGAGAGTGACTATGAAGAAGAGGGTGATGATGAGGCAAGCCAAAATGAAGTAGCAAACATGGATATTGAAAGTAATGAGGGTGATGATGGTGAAAATGAGCCTAGGAGCAATGAAAATAGTAAGGCTCTTAGTAATGAAGAGGAAGAGGTCAGCCATGAGACAAAGGACATGGAGATAGATGGAGGTGAAAATCAGGACAGCAGCCATGATGACCATGCAGGAAATCAAAACAGTGTGATCCATGATGATACAAAGGACAATGCAAGAGATAGTAAATAGGTAGAGAATGTGAAAACTAATAGTGATGCTAGTGATGACAATGACACTAAGGACTGCCATTAAAATGAAGATGGTGAATATGCCGAAAAATGAAGAAGAGGCTGAAGATAGTCATGAATGTCATGACAGTCATGAAGATAGTAAAGAAAATCAAGAGGCTGGCAACCAAAATTAAGGTTTTGACAATGATGAAGGCAACTGCAATGAAGAACAAGATGAGAGTGCACAAATCAGTGAAGAAGCCAACAGTGAGGCTAATGATGAAGGTAAAGAGGTAAGCAACAGTCCAGGTGATGGAAGAGAGGACATAGAAACAAATGATGACAACCATGAGGAGGACACTAAAATGGGCAGAGGAAAACCTTTTTCATTTGAATACCAAAGAGGGGAAATGCATGTGTTTTCTGCCTCAAAAATGCAAAGGACCATGATCTCCACATCCACTACACCATTAAAGAAAGGCAAAGAAAAGGTAAAACAAGAAGAAGAAGATCAACATGAGGTTGAGAGGGAGTTTGAAATCATCCAAGTGGACAGTGATGAAGAAAATGAAGCAAGGATCTCAAACATACTCCTCCAAGGCAAAAATTCTCAAATCAAATACTTGGAAGAAAATTTGGATAGAGCTACGAATGTTATCCATTTTTATAAGGTGGAAAGCAAACACATGGGAGCACAAAATGCCATTTATGAAGCTAGAGCACTCAGAGCCCAAAAATAAGATCAAAGAGCACAGGTAAAGCTAGAATAATCCATGGGCACCTATGAGGAAAGTGAGGATGAGGAAGGGAAGTCTAGGAGGAGGCCAAGAACCATGGGATTAAAGAAGGCCTTGGAAAAACAGAGAGAACAAGAATCAGCCTTGGCAGAGCAGCTTCCTCTAGATGGCCTTCTTGCAATGGAGATAGAGAATGATCAGGATCCATGGCTTGAAAGAGCTAACATACACTTGGAGGCCAAGTTGGAGAGATAAAATAAAGACCTTGATCTACAAAGAAATATGACCAAACATTATGCCCGGAGAAATCAAGTTGCAATGGCTAAATTCAAGAAGACACATGCCAAGCTACAGGAACTCAAAGAAGAAAAAGGCCAAGCTAACCTTGGAATCTTATCACAAGATTCTCTACAGGTCTCTCAAACCCCATAATGGAGACATCCACCAAATTTGAGAAAATTTTGACAAATTTTGGTTTTTTGTGAATTTGGAGGCCTCTAAGCACAGCACCCTAGCACTATGCTTTCATCTCGGGCATATTCAGAGGGATAAATTTTCATTTTTGGAATCCTCATGCCTATTACATCATTATCACCCAATTTCATAGCATTTGGAGCATTTTTTACCCCTCAAAAGGTCAAAAAACACCTCATTTTTCACCTTTCTGCCTCATTTTCAGGCCTGGCACTGTGCCTAGAGCAGTGCTAGAAAATTTGCGTTTTGTACAAGTTAATGAGGCACATTCAGAAAAACAAAGGTATATTTGTAAATTATACTTAGAACTATTTCCAACGGGCCATCACAAAGCAAAATCAGACATCGGGAAGGTCACCAAAACTTGGTTGCAAGTGGACCCATTTTCTGCCTATGCTGGCGCTACGCGTAGAGAAGTTTTTGGAATTTTGTCTTTTGGAGTGGTAAATGAAGCTCAATCAAGAAAAAAAAGGTATATTTGGAAATTATACTCATCAAGATTTCCAACGGGCCATCACAGAGCAAATTCTGACATTGGGAAGGTCACCAAAACTTGGCTGCAAGTGGACCCATTTTCTGCCTGTGTTGGTGCTGCGCCTAGAGCAGTGTTGGGAAATTTTCCTTTTGGACAGGTTCGTGAAGCTCATTCAGAAACCCAAAGGTATATTTGGAAATTAGACTCATAAATATTTCCAACAGGCCATCACAGAGAAAAATCCGACATCAGAAAGGTCACCAAAACTTGGCTGCAAGTGGACCCATTTTCTGCCTGTAAAGGTGCTACGCTTTAAGACCTCACTATGTGTTTTTGGCCAAAAGTAAACAAAAAACACTCATTAATTGTAAAATTATATTTTAATGTTTTTTTAGGCAAATCACTCCAATTTTAGGTTCTAGGAGTTATTTTTGCATTTATTTCATGAGATATTTTGTGCCTTGGGCCTTGCATGGTCACTTGGGCATTAATGACATTTATGGATGATTTTGACATTTTCAACCCTAGTTAGGGTTTTTTGCCCTCCTTTGCTAGATAAATAGAGCATGAGGGATTCATTGTAAAAGGTTTGCATTATATGACTCTTGAGAGAAATACATGGTTTTTTGGAGCTTGAAGAGGAAATTGGTGTTGTGGAGCTTGTGAATGGCTTGTTTTTCTTATTGATGGAGAAGGCTTGCTTGCAGGATCCCTGAGCTTGGTTAATGGTGATGTGTTTCTATTCAGTTCATGTTTTCTTATTTATCATTTTGTTTCATGCTTCTATATTGCAGTAGAACAAAGATTTTAGACTAATAAATGTCCTTCAAAGGCAGCTTAGCTTTGTTTGTTCTTCACTGCCTCTATGTTTTCCTTTGCTAGGTCAGTTTAGAGAATCCGTAGTTGCTCTCTAAACCCACCCAAGCTTGTTTATCTTATGAATGGTTCAATACAATAGATATCTTCGATGTTTTATGGTAAGCCCTGCTTTTTTTATATCACTAAAACATTGTTCTTGAGGTCTCTCTTTGAAGTACCATTGTTTAGGTTTTCCAAAGAGGCTATGTTTCGATCATACCCTTTGTCCATGATTGAAGGATTGTTTCAAAGATCTTTATGGCTATGATCAATGATTTTTAGAAGTTCCCTCTTCCTTGGTTAAATTTATATGTTTATCTTAAATGTTTTTCTAACCTTGAAGGTGAAATCACTAGAAGTTAAATGAGTTTCTCACCTTCTATATTTCATTGGATTGTTTGTTTGAAATGCTTATTTGCTTGAGTTGAATCAAAGAGTTATTGGTGTGCCCTGTCTATTGATTACTTCTTTATGTTAAATAGTGTTGAATTCCCTTATTGTTTTAAGTATTTGACAAAGTATTCTTGATTTCCCTTTGCCTTACTTTGTTCACAAACTTGATGTTCATTTCATTTCACACAAACATTGAAAATCCATTTGACCATGCTAGATTTGCCCTGTGATTCTCCTTGATTCATTATTGAACTTCCCATGAATTTTTATAGACTCCATAGCCCAATGACTTGACTTTTCCCTCACTCCATCTATTCTACTTGACCATCTTACCCAACCAAAACAAACAAACAAACCCTACACTTAACAACTAGCCTAAAATAAAACCCTAAAGCAAACAATTTCACAGCCTTTGCATACAATAAAGAGAGCCCTCTCTGAGTCTAGGAATGTTAGGTCTTAGGACTCCAAGACTGGTCTAATGTTACCCTGTGCATTTGGTCTTACCAATCTATCAAATCACGATAACCTAACATAATGGTGATCACAGTGGGACCTTCTGAGTCAGTAACAGCCTAAGTATACCTTAGGACCTCAGAAAACCCACAAACATCCTTAGATTGGCCCTTAATTGTTGTTGGTGGACAACAAGTACATCCTTAAAATAGTGAACATCATCCACCTGGTGACTCCACAACTCTCCATAGACCTAAAGACTCCACTGGAGGAAAAACCTAAAACATGACCAGTCATCCTAGAAAGAAAGTGCACTCAGACCTAGATTGGATTCAACAAATTATTGCTTTTATCTATAACTATGTTCTATCCTACTTTAAGCCTGATCAATAATACACTAATGGGATCTACATTGATCATTGGAAATATCTCAAGCTTAAAAAAGCTGAGCCTCAAATTGCAGACCATGAGCAAACTTATACACCTGTGGAAGACCTAGTGAAACATGAGCCTCATGCTAATTTTCCTACTCTTGCTGAAACCTCAAACAGTCATAAATCTCCTTTTTCACTACCTATACCCACAAAGGTCCTAGAAATATACAAGCCTTTGATTTTTCCTGCTATCCTCCAGGCCTTCCTAGAAAATCTTGCAAATAAACTACCCAGAGTTGATGGAGAAAACTCAAAAGTCACTGCTGAACAACACATTCAAAATCTTGAGAATCTACTTGACCTATTTGAAGTAGGAGAAGATGATGTGTGTATTATAATGTTTTCATTATCATTACAAGGAAAAATTAAAAGTTGGTTTAAGGACCTTCCAACTGCAAGCATTAGCAATTTTCATCAATTCACTCAAGTTTTCTTAGATATGTGAGCAGTCATGGGAAATTTTTTTCTCATCATAAAGGAATAAAACCATTTGAAAAGACATCCAGGGGAGACATTACAACACTTTTCATCCAAGTTCAATAAAGTATACCATGCAATACCTGGTAAGATAAAACCACCCCTAGAGTTGCCTCTCTTACACTACCCAAATGTTTTTGACCCAGAGATGGCTTTCCAGATAAGAGAAATAGATCCTTCTACCCTGGATGAAATGCAAAGGATAGCATTTGATGTGGAAGCCAACATACTAAACATGGAGGCAAAGCTAAGAGTAATAGAGAAAGACAAAGCAGATCAAGAGAAACTAATATCTTCAGAGGTAAAGCTAGAGATATTGATAGATACAATCAACAAAATGATGCATATACTTGACAAGAAAGAGGAAGAGTACAAGTTTGAGGTTGATGCTACTTATTCAAAACAGTCTATACCTTTTCCTTGGGAAGAACAAACTCAATCTTTACAGGACAAGAATAACAATCAAAATATGGATGTTGAGCAAGATTACAAAGAAGAAGATGTTGAAAGTTGTCAATTAATTACTAGATACCTTCCTATATATTGTTCTTCACTACTAAGAGAGCATTACACACAAATTGCAAATGGAAACAAGGTGGAATGCTCTAAAGAATCAGTAACAAAATAAATGAATAATGCAAACCCTTTTCAAAATTCAGAAGTTCTCCCCTTAAGACATCTTGGTGTAGCTATTGGGATTACAGAACGAGAAATGGAGGATGAGCCAACACCTTTTGAGTCTCTACCCTTGTGCTTCGAATCATTTCATATTGCTAAAGGAGAAGCTATTGGCCATAAACACTCTCCTTTTAATATGGTGGAACAATATGCTAATCTAGGATGCATAATGGATGAAATTCCTCCTATGAATAAGCTGCCCAAGTATGATCAATATGATGATGATTATGTTCTCCAGACTCAAGCTAACACTACAGAATAATCAGTGATCAGTTTGTGGGACAAAGACAGTCATTTTCAACAGCTCAAAAATAGTGATCAGCAAATACTGCTCAGTTATGACAGTGAAGAATAAAGTGCAGAAAGTTTGGGAGAAAGGGAAGGTTCTTTACCTCTTTGTTATGCTTCATTTCAGTTCATCAAAGACAATTTTAATACAATCAGAAGTCAACAATCTTTGGGTATTGATTTTAACAACAAATAAGACATTCAACCCTATGACTAGCCTTCACAAGAGAAAGAGAACAGTTGTGGTTTTACCCAAGGAAAAAGGAAAAGTCCTCCTCATCTAACTGAAGAAGAAATCAATCAAGGTCTAGGCATACAACCAGCTTCTAATATTTCATATAAATAGACTGTTTCTATTTACTCTCCTGTTGATTTATATGCTGCAACCTTGCCTCATGAAGAATCAGGTTTGCTGGAAGACAACATTGCAATTTATGATGAGGTTTCCAGTTCTGATGATCATGAGGAAGGGGTGGAGTTTATTTCCCAAAAGAATCTCAAGCTTAGCCAAGTGGAGGAAGAAGCAGTCTTGGATCAAGCTTATTTTCCAAATCTTCACATTCAAGTATTGTTTCAAGATCCCTTTGCTGATTTGTTAGAGACATTTGAAGGAGTAAAACATGTCAAGGGAAGTTTGACGCAGAATTTCAAGAACATTTTAGGCTCTACTATTCAAACATTAGTAAGGTGGGAGTGGCCTTTTGATTTTTTCACCACTCAAAGAGCTGAAACAAAATCACTCATGGAATCATCTACTTAACTAGTTATATTGGAAAAGGGAGTTCACCAAATGAATGTATATATTGTATAAGTTAGATTAGGATAGATAGGAATGCAAATAAGCTCAGCACTATGAGCATATTTCTAGTTTTTAATCTTAGAATGATGATCCAAAATGAAAAAACAAAAACAAAGAAAAGAAAAAAAGGAGGGTAGATGGAAAGAAGAGGTACAACCCTATACCTAAAAAAGAGTAATGTTGAAAGTGTGCAAGCCTAAATGCCACTACTTGTTAAGAAAAAGAGTCTTGTTCAGTCATCTAGCCTAATAATGGTTGAACATCTTTTGAATTTCTGCTAATAGGTTAGTGAAAGAAGGCTTTTCAAATCATTTAAGCTTGACTTGTCATGTAGGAATAGATTAGGAAGAAAATATGTTGGTTCTTAATGCTTAAATCTGAACCAAAGAGAAAGATAGGAATGCTTAACAAATGATGGATTATAGCCCTCATACTTTCTAGTTTTGTTTGTACAAAAATAATGCCACAGCCCATGGTGAATCACATTACTTAATCCTGGTTCAAATCATGTTTTCAATTTCATGTTAGTAGATTAGAGAATGAAGTCTGTCAAACAGCTTAAACTTGACAGATGAAAATTCTAGGTAGAGAATAAAATATTTCACTAGCATAATTTGAACTCTAGGAAGTAATAAGGGTAGAAGTAGATAGTTTTTTATGCTTTCAAAAATAAAATAATGTCAAGGGTTTTCCAGTCCAAGTGCACCCAAGTGAAGAAAAAATGTTAGGCAAAATTATGACGGGTAGGTAGAACTAATGTTCAAGCAATCATGTCTTTTCAGATTTTTGAGATCATAGCTTCAAGAGAACATCAACAAATGGAGGAAAGAGATCTTCCAAATGCAAGTAAGGCACTGATCTTCAAAACTCAGAGATCTAAACTTTGAGGTTCTGGACACCTCCTGAAGAGGAGTTTCCCTCCCCAAGTGGAGCCACTGTTAGTCATCAGTAATTTTCACTATCCATAGATGACTAAATATTGGTTCTAAATTTATAAAAACAAAATTACATGAACATTGTGAGTTTTAGAAATCTCACTGCCTTCATTATCCTTAGAGAAAAAATTTCACTATCCTACCCTTTTGTTTTTTCATGATCACCTTGTAACTCCTACAGACTCCAAATGGCTTGTGACTCTCATTTCCATCCTTTTTCCTATCCATAATCTCATTACTTTGTTTGTCCCTTGCCTATGACTCCATTTTCCATCTAGGGTTTTCCTATAAGCCTAACTCAATCCCACAATTCCCCAAAATTCCTCAAGCATTGATGGTCTCAAAACTATCTCTGTAGGCTCTTTAGATAAATAAAGTACATTGGATTTTGAATCTTCATTACACCACTTGGTCAATGCTCTGTTTTTCACTTAAATATTCCAAGCCAATTTTCAGTCAAAGAGAGGTCAAAGAACCCCCCACTAGGTCAATTAGAGTTTCATGTATTCCAAGGTCATCATTTCCAAAGAAGACTATCATTCAGTTTTAGAGTCTGCATATGAGGTAATGGACAATTTTGACACTTTTTCAGAAGTATTAAAAGGTCATATCAGCAAGCATAAATCCATACCAACTCATAAACATCATGCCTCCATCATTTTCCAAGAATTCTTTCCAAAGGACAAATCATTTGCCACACCACGGGCCAGTTTTGCATCAAACTATGTTTTTGACCAAACAGAGATGAATTTGACAAAAGTGAGAGATGATTTTGTCCATCATATGTCCAAGAATAAAAACCTCCTTCAGTTTTTACACAAGTATCATGGTGTGGGAGCAACGTCAAAAATACATGTGTCACGAGAGAATTGCTGCACTGCTGGAGTGACCTTGGGAAAATCATATTTTCTCATATCTGGAGTGTCCAAATAACTTTCTTGATGAGTAAAATGATAACTAGACTAGAAGATATTTCCAATGAGCTATCATTATCTCAATTTGGAGTTAAGGAAGGCCTCCAAAATTTGTTTGAACCATCACTCTGCATTTATGCGCCATCATTCAGCACTTTTTGACCAGTCTTGGGAGAATCAAATTTTTACATGTCAAATCAACTCCAATCAAAGAAAAAAAGATATATTTAAAAATTATACTGGAAGAAATTTACAATGAGATATCATGAGCTCCATTTGAAGTTAAGAGAGGCCTCCAAAAGTTGTCTGCACCATCACTCAGCACTTTTTGACCAGTCTTGGGAGAATCAACTTTTGACAAGAAAAATAAACTCCAATTAGAGATAAAAAGGTATATTTGGGGAGTAGACAAGATAAGCTTTCCAAAAATTTATCATGGGCCCAATTTGGACATCATGAAGGCCTCCAAATTCCCTCTGCAAAAGGCGTTACGCGTAGGGAGTTCAGGTGTTGCGCCTAGGGCAAAAGAGACCCGACAGCACGTTCAGGTGCTGCGCCTAGGGCAGAAGGGACCCGAAAACACGTTCAAGCATTGCACCTAGGCCAGAAACCCTCCTTCACTTGCAAAATTGTCAAAAATCCAAAAAAAGACACCTCCAAGCTGCATCCAAAGACCTGCAAGTACACCAAAAGTTGGTAAGTGGATATTTTTCCTCCTCCTCAAGTGAAATTCATGGTTTTTATGATTGAATAAATTGAATAAACCCTAGTGGCTAGAAACCCTAAGCCCTCATGACAAACATTCTCTTTGACCTTCAATCAAGGAATTTTTAGTCAAAAGGTGTCATTTAGGGTTATTATAGTGATTTCAAGTTAACCCTCCATCAAAGCCCAAAGGGGAATAGCCACAAAGCCACACCTCCATCTCCTCCTACTGATAATGCCTCCTCATCTACAGACATATCCTCCCCTCAAGAAAACCTCCCTTCCTCATCTTCTCCCAATGCATCAAATGAAGAAGGAAGTGGCAGTGAGCAAGAGAGTTACTATGAAGAAGAGGATGATGATGAGGCAAGCTAAAATGAAGCAACAAACATGGAGATTGAAAGCAGTGAGGTTGATGATGGTGAAAATGAGCCTAGGAGAAATGAAAACAGTAAGGCTCTTAGTGATGAAGAGGAATAGGTCATCCATGAGACAAAGGACATGGAGATAGATGGAGGTGGCAATCAAGACAATAGCCATCATGACCATGCAGGAAATCAAAATAGTGAGATCCATGATGATACAAAGTACAATGCAGGAGACAATAAAGAGGCAGAGAATGTGAAAACTGATAGTGATGCTAGTGATGACAATGACACTAAGGACTACCATGAAAATGAATATGATGACTATGCCAAAAATGAAGAAGAGGCTGAAGATAGTCATGACTGTCATGACAACAGTCATGACAGTCATGAAGATAGTAAAGAAAATCAAGAGGTTGGCAACCAAAATTAAGGTCACAGCAATGATGAAGGCAACAACAATGAAGAACAAGATGAGAGTGCACAAATCAGTGAAGAAGCCAACAATGAGGCTAATGATTAAGGTAAAGAGGTAAGCAGCAGTCCAGGTGATGGAAAAGAGGACATAGAAACAAATGATGACAGACATGAGGAGGACACTAAAATGGGCAGAGGCAAACCTTTTTCATTTGAATACCAAAGAGGGGAAAGGCATGTGTTTTCTGCCTCAAAAAGGCAAAGGACCATGACCTCCACATCCACTACACCATTAAACAAAGGCAAAGAAAAGGTAAAACAAGAAGAAGAAGATCAACATGAGGTTGAGAGGGAGTTTGAAATCATCCAAGTTGACAGTGATAAAGAAAATGAATCAAGGATCTCAAACTTACTCCTCCAAGGCAAAAATGCTCAAATCAAAGACTTGGAAGCAAATTTGGATAGAGCTACGAATATTATCCATTTTCATAAGGTGGAAAGCAAACACATGGGAGCACAAAATGCCATTTATGAAGATAGAGCACTTAGAGCCCAGAAAGAAGCTCAAAGAGCACAGGTAAAGCTAGAATAATTCTTGGGCATCTATGAGGAAAGTGAGGATGAGGAAGGGAAGTCTAGGAGGAGGCCAAGAACCATGGGATTGAAGAAGGCCTTGGCAAAACAGAGAGAACAAGAATCAGCCTTAGCAGAGCAGCTTCCTTTAGATGATCGTCTTGCAATGGAGATAGAGCATGATCGGGAGCCATGGCTTGAAATAGCTAACATACACTTGGAGGCCAAGTTGGAGAGAGCAAATAAAGACCTTGATCTACAAAGAAATATGACCAAACATTATGCCCGGAGAAATCAAGTTGCAATGGCTAAATTCAAGAAGGACCATGCCAAGCTACAGGAACTCAAAGAGGAAAAAGGCCAAGCTAACCTTGGAATATTAGCACAATCATCTCTATAGGTCTCTCAAACCCCATAAGGGATACACCCACCAAATTTGAGAAAATTTTGACAAATTTTGGTTTTTTGTGAATTTGGAGGCCTCTAAGCGCAGCACCCCTGGCGCTACACTTTCATATCAGGAATATTTAGAGGGATAAATTTGAATTTTGGGAATTCTCATGCCTATTACATTATTCTCACAAAATTTCAAAGCATTTGGAGCTTTTTTTACCCCTCAAAAGGTCAAAAAACACCTCATTTTTCACCTTTCTGCCTCATTTTTAGGCCTAGCGCTGCGCCTAGTGTAGTGTTGGGAAATTTGATTTTTGGATAGGTTAATTAAGCTCGTTCAGAAAACCAAATGTATATTTGGAAATTATACTTAGAAATATTTCCAACGGGCCATCACGGAGCAAAATCCGACATCAGGAAGGTCACCAAAGCTTCGCTGCAAGTGAACCCATTTTCTGCCCGTGCTGGTGCTGCGCCTAGAGAAATTTTGGGAATTTTGTCTTCTAGACATATAAATGAAGCTCAATAAAAAAAAAAAGGTATATTTGGAAATTATACTTAGCAATATTTCCAACGGGCCATCACAAAGCAAATTCCTACATCGGGAAGGTCACCAAAACTTAGTTGCAAGTGGACCCATTTTCTACCTGTGCTGGGACTGCGCCTAGAGAAGTGTTTGGAATTTTTCCTTTTGGATTGGTTAATTAAGCTCATTCAGAAAATAAATTGTATATTTGGAAATTAGACTCAGCAAGCTTTCCAATGGGCCATCATGGAGAAAAATCCAACATCGAGAAGGTCACCAAAAATTGGATGCAAGTGGACCCATTTTCTGCCTGTGAAGGCGCTACGCTTTCAGACCTCACTGTGTGTTTTTGGCCAAAAGTCAACAAAAAACATTCATTAATTGCAAAATTATATTTTAATGTTTTTTGAATCAAATCACTCCAAATTTAGGTGTTAGGAGTTATTTTGGAATTTATTTCATGAGATATTATGTGCTTTGGGCCTTGCATGGTCTCTCAATGGAAATTAATGACATTTATGGATGATTTTGACATTTTCAACCCTAGTTAGGGTTTTTTTCCCTCCTTTGCTAGATAAATAGAGCATGAGGGCTTCATTGTAAAAGTTTGTCATTTTATGACTCTTGAGAGAAATAGATGGTTTTTTGGAGCTTGAAGAGGAAATTGGTGTTGTGGAGCTTGTGAATGGCTTGTTTTGCTTATTGATGGAGATTGCAAGATCCCTGAGCTTGGTTAATGGTGATGTGTTTCTATTCAGTTCATGTTTTCTTATGTATCATTGTGTTTCATGCTTCTATATTGCAATAGGACAAAGGTTTTAGAGTAAGAAATTTCCTTCAAAGGCACCTTAGCTCTATTTGTTCTTCACTGTCTCTATGTTTTCCTCTGCTAGGTCAGTTTAGAGAATCCTCAGTTGCTCTCTAGACCCACCCAATTTTGTTTATCTTATGAATGGTTCAATACAGTAGATATCATAGATTTTTTATGGTAAGCCCTGCTTGTTTTATATCATTAAAACACTGTTCTTGAAGTCTCTCTTTGAAGTACCATTGTTTAGGTTTTCCAAAGAGGCTATGTTTCGATCATACCCTTTGTCCATGCTTGAAGGATTGTTTCAAAGATATTTATGGCTATGATCAATGATGTTTAGGAGTTCCCTCTTCCTTGATTAAAGTTATATTTTTATCTTAAATGTTTTTCTAACCTTGAAGGTGAAATCACTAGAAGTTAAATGAGTTTCTCGCCTTCTATATTTCATTGGATTGTTTGTCTGAAATGCTTATTTGCTTGAGTTGAATCAAAGAGTTATTGGTGTGCCCTGTCTATCAATTACTTCTTTATGCTAAATAGTGTTGAAGTCCCTTCTTGTTTTAATTATTTGACAAAGTATTCTCGATTTCCCTTTGCCTTACTTTGTTCACAAACTTGATGTCATTTCATTTCACACAAACATTGAAAATTCGTTTGACCATGCTAGATTTGCTCTGTGATGCTCCCTGATTCATTGTTTAACTTCCCATGACTTCTTATAGACTCCATATTCCAATGACTTGACTTTTCCCTCACTCCATCTATTCTACTTGACCATCTTACCCAACCAAAACAAACAAACAAACCCTACACTTAACTACTAGCCTAAAATAAAACCCTAAAGCAAACAAGTTCACATCCTTTGCATACAATAGAGAGAGCCCTCTCTGAGTCCAGGAAGGCTAGGTCCTAGGACTCCAAAGATTGGTCTGATGTTACCCTGTGTATTTGGTCTTACCAATCTATCAAATCACGAGAACCTAATAGAGGGATCAGTAAAGTGCCATTGGATGTCGAAAGAGGCTTTGTGGTACCTGAAGAAGGGGACTCGGGGGCAGATATAGCAAGAGGCTTGTTGTACTCGCAGGACCGAGTCTGAAGGTTGAGGTCAACGGTAATGGGTTGTTCAGAGTTCATCATGGGAATCTGGTAATCGGAGGTACCAGATGGAGGAGGTTGAGTGGCCGCCTGACTTTCAGGGCGTTGGGTAGCCATGAATCCTTCCTGGGGGAAAGGATTGGTGCAACATTAGGAGGAACTGAAGGGGAGGCTTGTTGTCCTCGGGATGTTTCTTGAGCTTCCCACATCTGCCACATCTGAGGTAAAAGAGGACAATCGTGGGTGTAGTGACCATAGACATCGCAACAAGAACAAGGTTTGTTCGTGTGAATAGGCATGTCCTGCTTGGGCTGAGTGCCCTATTGCTGGTTAGTAGTGTTAGGCGTATTCCCTTGGGTATTGTTTCCTGAATTACCTGGGGCGGCATTAGGGGAATTTTGAGGTCTAAAATGGGCCTCCTAAGGAAAATGTACAATCAAAATTTACTTTATGAGAACCAATCACATTTTAGGAGATGACATCATCCCTAATGGTTAAGGTGGCATTGCTTGAGTTAAAGGTACTTACTTGTCATATTCTCAATGGTGGATAAAAAATCATGGTTAACCATGGTAGTGCTCTAAGTACTTTTAAATTCATAAAGTAAAGAAGTCATAATAAATGTCATTTCACACTTTTTGAATAAAATATTATTATTGTCATCTCATATTTTTTGAAAGAAACAACGCATATCCCTACACAATCTTCATGTCTTTACACACTTTTAAATAAATACTATATTTTTATATTTTCTTATATTTATTTTTAAATTATATATTCATCTCATTTTGTTTAATATTATAATTTCAAATTAATTATAAGTTAATATCTATACATATATATTATACATACAAAATAAAAATAAATAAAAATGTAACTATGTAATTTGATGATAAATCAATTCTATAAATAATATTATTATAATATTGATAACAATATAAAAATATTAAAATTAAACAAAATAGAATTTTAGTTTTGTACGATGAAAAATGGTATATTAGTTTTGTATGTTGAAAAAAGTTATAGTAGGTTCAATATAGTTTAGGGCAAAAAATAATCTAAATTTCAATGTATATAAATCTTATATCATACTTATAAATATAAATTAAATCTATTTCCATACCTTTTGATTTAATTTTAAATATAACTCAATTCATTTCATTATGATTATATTAATATTATATATTATTATCTATAATATTATGAAAAATAATCTAAATGATATAGAATATATATTATATTCATTTTTATATTATATATTATTTCTTCTTATGTTATAAATCAAATCTCAATTTAACATAAAATTCATACATAAAATAATATATTACATTTATTATATTATATTATATTATATTTATATAGTACATTAATTACATGTTATTATACAATTTAAATAATATAAATTTTAATTAATATTATATTATATAATTAAAATTTTAAGAATTTATATTAATATTTTATTTTAAGTTATTTAAGTACAAAGAACAATTGCATTAGTTGTTCAATGATAATAAATTTTTCTTGAAAAACTCATTCTTATTTATAGTCACATCAATACAATTTTTTTACTACTTTTATTTTGGTACAACTTTTGAATTAAATTTAACCATGTTTACATGGATTGTGGTGCAAAAAGTGAATTGCAAATTCATAAATATTATTTATTTAGTTTAGCTATTATTTTATTATTTCCTTAGGAGGCCCATTTTAGACCTCAAAATTCCCCTAATGATTGGTTTCGGTTTCATTTCCTCTTATTTTTGGAAGTAGGAGGATTAGTGGCACCCTGTTATGCATACACCTGACCCTCGGAGGTGGTGGTGGTTGTTGCAAGGGTTGTGAAGGCAAGGGAGGCTGAGGTGATAATGTTGGAGGAGCTAGAGCACTAGGTTCCGAATGGATAATAAGGAGGTTGGGCAACATTGTGGTAAGTAGGTTGGGAAAAAGGAGGAGGCATGTCGTATCCTAGATACATGCTATCGGGAGGGGGAAAAGTGCTGGAGGAGCTGGCCCCTCCCTGAGGGAAACCATAACCCATGGAAGGATGAGTGTATGGATGAGAAATGGCTCCAACGATACCATCGGCGACATGGGATGCACCCGGTGCGTTGGCACTATCTGGTCTAGGGAGATCAGGTAATACAGCATAAACATAACCAGACTATGCGTAGATCAGGTCATATTTCAATACAATCTGGAGGGCAGCTTCTTCGGTCTGAGGGAAATGATATGCGACATCTTTGCCAATAGCAAGAAAAAGGGATCTAAGAAACCAGTCCATGTAGACACGGTCTTCGAAGGTAGGGGCTCGACATAGGCTCTTTCTTCTCCACCATTCCTGGACATGATCAGATATGTGAGTCGGAGACGATTGACGGAAAGAGGTCAAAAGTTTGGTACTAGTGTCATAATGAAGGGGAAGCTGGAAGTAAGATAGAAAATCTCTGGAAAGAGTCGCAAAAGTAGTAAGAGAGGAGGAGGCCTCATCGACATACCACTTGGAAGCTTCTCCAGTAAGAGTTAGATGAACACCACATGTGGAAGCAACGAACATGGTTTGTAGGATCCTCTCCAGCAAGACCTTCAAACTTGCGAATGTCTGAAGGGAGCTTGGTTGGCATAGCAGGCCAATCAGGATCATGGTGGATGGGGTCATTAATCAACTGGTTAAAGTTGGGAAGACTGAGGCCTGCCATATAAGGGAGTAAGGGAGCAGCCGAGATAGTTCCTGTTGCGGTCCCACTAGTAGTATTCCCAACGTTAGGGTCGGGGCTACCACCAGCGTTAGGCCCTGAACCAGAGATAGTGAAGGTGACAAGAGGAGAACCGAGGATAGAACCAGATGAACCAGAAGCAGAGTCAGAATGGGGACTCAGTGGAGGACTAACTCGAACCCTACGCGGAGGAGTAAGTCTTCCTCACGGAAACTGAGGATGAAGGCCAAGAAGTCTTCGGGATAAACGCCTTGGGGGCGCAATGATGGAAAAACATACACAAATCACAGAAGGAAGAGAGACCAACAAGGGCAATGAGGTGCAAGATCAAATGATTACAATGTCGAAACAAGGGAAGGGAGGTGCAGGATCAATTTATTACAATGTTATATTCTTGGCCTCGCGGTGTAAACTAGGCACTCTTCACTTAGGGTGTGCGTGTATGTGATAAGTTTGTTAATTTTAATTCAACCCAGACATGTATAGAGAAAAAGGAAAAAAGGTGTGATATAACTGTAAATAAATTTGAAAATAATAGTAAAGTAAACTGAATATGACAGAAAATAAAAAGCTAAAGATGCATCAATTTAAACCCAAGGAGGAGGGCTTCCCAACAACTACGCTATGCGTGGGTAAGATCTAGTAAAAACACACAAAATGGTCAATGGATCTAAAGTTTGGAGGGACAGGGATCTAAAGGTAAAATCTGTTGGAAATAGGTGTCGAAAACAGCAAAAAACCAGAGGGAAAAGTGTTGCAAATGAGGTGGTGAAAGGCTACAACCTGAAGGGAAACGAAGGGGACCCTAGAGGAGGACCAAACAAAACTAAAAAGAGGTGTTTTGGATGGATGAATAACCAAGCTAAAATGGATTTGAAATTACAGGATCAGATCTGAAAAATGGTTGAACACACTGAAATCTCAAACGACCTGCTCCGGCTAAACTCCTCCTAAAAAGGTGGAAGCTTACTAAAGCCCTAAGAGGCTTGGTTCCTACTTTGACAAGTAAAACAGAGCAAGTACAGGTCCAAGAAGAATGGAGAGGGAGGTCAAACAGCCTTGAACAGTAGCCCAGACAAAACCCAGAAAAAGGACAGGTCACAGGTTCTGACCTGTTTTCCGCTGAGGTCGCAGTTTTCCGCTACCTGAGAGATGAGGTCACAAGTTATTGGCCCAAAAATTTTGACCTGCACTTCCGACCGTCTTGAGAGCAAGTTTCAGAAAAAATAAAAAATTAAAAAAAAATTAAAAAAAATTAAAAAAAATAAATAAATAAATAAAAATTAAAAAAAAATATATATATAATAATAATAATAATAAATAATTAAATAAATAAAATAAAATAAAATAAAATAAAATTTCGTCTCAGCTGCGGCTGATACCTATCACCTGCGCAATAGGCCCAGAAACACACGAAAGTTAGAATTTTTACTATTTTAAGGTTTTAAAGGTTAAAAACAACATCAAGAAAAGAAAAACAAGAATTTGAAGAAAACCCTAGGGGTTGAAGCAACTGGTCATGCAGGGATCTGAAAAATGACAATGGTCGTAATTATAAACCCTTATGGAGTCATCAGTTGTTAGTGTGAATTCTAATTGCAAGCGTACGAAAAAAACTTACTTTAGTTGTGCATAACAAACAGCCCTAACATCAAGGATGGTTGTCATTTTCCTTATACCTATAGTTAGTTGACCAAGATAAATGCTACAAAATATAGATCTGTGGAGTTAAAGATATTAAACAGCAAATAAAAGCAAGAGTTGCTCCATGCATCCAACAGACAGGACAATAATATTTTTAAAGAATTTTTGTATTATGACACCTAGGAAGGGAACATAGAAAGATGTTACCAGTCCCCCTCAATGGGATGGGTTCTTGCATGTCCTCAATGCTTCAGATCTAAGATCTCTCTCTCTTGATGGTGTAGAAAACCTAGACAAAAATGGAAATCAAAGGGATCTCACAAGCAAAAAGGTAAAAAAATATGACAATGATGGAGGATCAAAGTCAAACCAAAAGTATAGATCCAGAGCGATCTTTAGGCAACAAAAGGTAGTGAATGAATGAAAAAACCCTTCTATGTATAACAAAATATTGAATTAGTCTAGATATTGGTGCATAATTAAAATATTATTAACCAAATCTAGATCCAACTTTTATGGAATATTTTATTACATTTGTTGGAGGGAAAAAGAATTTGAATTTGGTCAAATCCCTTTATTTCTAAATAATAAATAAATAAATTATTTATTTATTATTTTAAGAATATGGTTGAGTAATAATTAAATAAATAATTATTTATAAATGATTTAGTCAAATTTAACAAGCAATATTATTTAAATAATGTTTTAAATAATTATTCTTAGAATATAATAGGATACATAGTGATTTATCTAATCAATTTTCCTTTTTTGGGTTAAATAAAACCAGGAATATTAATTAAATTGTTGTTTAATCAATTATCTCTTGAGGAAAATCAAAAAAATAAGGATTTCTTCATTTATTCGTCATGGGGTTTCCTGTTTAGGCCATAAACAACTTAATAAATTATGGATTACTAAGTTGTTTTTCATAGTGAAAGCAATTTTACTACGGTAAAATTGGTCTTACATGGTGTACTTTGGTCCATCTAATAGTAACAAGTGAGATGACCTAAAATTGGTGTAACACCATACATCAAAGGAAAACGTTGAAATTGTAAAGACAGACAGAATTAAGGTACTCTGAACAATAAATCTTAATATAACCTTCATGATTTACAATTAGAATTTAAATGACGCACTTGAAAATATTACAATGGGAAAACATTAAACATGAATAGAAAAATATCATCAACACAACACATGAATCTTGCAGATTGATCTCTTTATTGATGCTCTAGCTTGAAAATTACAAATACTGGTAATGAAAAGTTCTTACTAAGCCAAGGTCCAACCCCTAACACTGAATAAAAAGCTATATTTAAACCACTTGTGACTGATTGTCGTTATCAGAAGGGCAATCGGCTCGTTTATTACAAAGTAACTGAAATTCGGCCTATGCGTCTCAGACATGGATGTTGGGTAACGGTTTTCAACGGGTGTCTACAAGCCATCAAAAAGCCATTAATAAGTGTTGTGGCAGTTTGTTGTGCTAGCAAATTTGGTACTGATGCGTTGTTCTGATACACTGGATCCACTGACATAGATAGTCCGTTGAGTTGCCTGTCTTGTCACCATGCTGAGTTGTCATCCCTCCTGGAGTCTACATAGATTCTCCTAATTCTCTGGAGTCGGAATCTTAGTTCTATTCAGCTTTCTGTAGACTTCATCAGTCTTAGTGTACTTCAAGAACGGTTGCTTCAACTGAAAAATGTGCTTAATCTCATGTTGTATGAAGACATCATTGTTGATAACTTCATAAAATGTTTTCCCTGTCATAGTGTTCTTCATGTTCGTATGCTTGGATGTGTCTTTCGAGATATTTGTGAGCCCTTTTACATAATATATCCTAGGCATCAGCTTATCATCGACAACAAATAAGGAAGGCAAACCCTTTTTGTTCAGTGGCTCAGTCTTACTGAAAAATCTACTTACCCCAATCTCCATCTAATGGCATCTTTCTTCTAGCTATGTAACTAGAATCTTTTTGTTCAACACCCTTTTTACCTCCAGTATATTGGTTGACCTATCTGCCAATTCCAGTTGTTCCAATTCCTACCTGCTTTTAGAATTCATAAATCTGATGATGTTGTTGGCAGTTTGGGGCTTATCCCCAAGTTCATCATTTGTCTTCTTGATAGCAACTTTCACCAACTCAATTAAATCCCTATGTTCGAAAATAATTTGAATTGATGGCCATATATCATTCACAAATTAAATTGTATCTAACCAAACAATTTCTTTAAATCTTCCTACCATGCTTCCAATTGAGGACTCCTAAAGGGACTTCTACAAACCTTCATTTAAATTTTTGTTGATCTGCAATTCGGTGGCATGTGTTGAATCTTTCCTTTTAAAGTAATCCTGTAGGTTGTTGAATTGATCCTATAGCTTCTTAATTTTTGTTTTTTGTAAGGACATGTTCTCCATTGCCCTGGCTAGCTGCTTAGTGCCTTCTCCTGGTATACCTGTTGTTGATGTCGATGTTGGAATCACTGTACTAGGGACTACCTGTAGTGGAATCACGGCCTTAGCTTCTTCCTTTGTTGCTCCCTTCACTGCATATCTTATTTCTTTCTGCCTTTCTTTTATCATTTTCTCCATCTCACCCTCCAATTTCTTAAGTTACTCTGCTTATTCAATGTTCAATTGCAGCATCACTTCCTTTTGTGTTTCATTGAGTTCTATCTCCTTGGCCATAGGGTCTTCTGTCACTGGCATCTTGAGCTGTCTTTTCAAAGAAGCGATGTCTGCATTAATTTTCCTTACTAGTGTTTCTGCCACTATCAGGTTCGATGGATCATACCTAATGTGCATTACTAAATCCTCCATGTATTTAATCTTTGTGTCTTTGGCCATGGAAGAGATCCTTTCCATCTTCAGGTGTGACTATGTGTTGGACATAGTAACGTGCAAATTTGAGAGGCTCATAACTGTACTGTTCAAGGTGGAGGACACCATCTCTCCAGTCTGCTTATGCATTTCCATTTGGTCAATTGGATGAATGCTCTTTAATTCAAACTCAAACAAGGTATTCTTGTAGTTTGTTGCACCTTTGGGCGGAGGAATTTCTGCTTTCAAGAATGCCATCTTCATTCTTCCCTTCTCGAAGTCAAAAGCTGATAAAAGTCTATGCTAGGAGCTGCTTGTTTGTTTCCAGAATTGATTGTATGTGCTAGTTTTAAGCATCGCATTCCTCCTTTTGATTTCTTTGAAAATATCATAGATATCTTCCTCTTTTTTCTCCGCAGAGGATGTAGGATTCTGCACATCTTGTTTTTGAAAAGGAATAGTGGCAGAATATGATGAGAAGACTGTTTGACCACCCACTGGAGATGAGCTTGGTGACTCTCTAATTGTGATTACAGTTTGCTTATCTTTCTCACCACTCTGGTCAATGTCCATGCCAATTTTGGCCCTCTTCCTGTATTTCATTTTGAATTATTTAGTGGAGGGATCAATGTCTATTTCTGTTTGATATTTATCGATCCTCTTTATCCCTACTTCCTTTTCTAGTCCCTTTCCTTTGTCATCTTCTTCTTCTACATCCTTTATCCCTTGTGGAGTAGGTGTTTGAATTCATGAAGTAGAGATGACCTGCTCCTCTGCCTCTTGGAGTGTGTCTACCACCCATTCATATAATGTTCAATTTCCAATCTGTGAGTATGAATGTAGGGTGTGGAATTTTTCTCCACCCTCTTCTTGGAGATGATCCCCATTGGGTCATAGGACCAAGTGAAGCTATGTGTGAACTTCATCTCCTTCAACATTTTATCAGCCTCATCCCCTGTTGCTCTATTGTTGCAAATAAACGGACCAATCTGTGCTTTGATCCTGAATTGTGACTTCTTCTTGGCAGAGACAAAATGCACCTCATCTACATTTATCATTTGTCTGATATATTCAAGTGCAAAGATTCTCATAGTGAGGTACTTGGGTAGTTTGTATGGGGTCAAATCATTGCCATAAACCATGATATCTGTGTATTTTTTTATAGAGGTACCAGTCTGTTATTCTAACCTGATTTGTCAGCTGCATCACCTTCTTTATCTCCTCACTAACCCTTAGCTCTGCAAAACCGTTGAATGCATTGATTGTTGGGTGGATAAACAAGTCTACAAAGCTTTTGTAGGAGTAATTATCATGCTCCTTCATCAACAAAGTAGTCCAAAATCACTGATTGGGGCTGAGAATCATCGTTTTTCTTCGTCATATCAATCTGAAACCTATTGGATTGGAAATAAACAAACAGGCACACCAACACAAAGGTGTATTTGAAAACTTCTTCTGTCTGAAACTTTAGGAGTTGTTCATGAATGGCATCTGCAAGAAATTGTGCATTGTTGAACACGATTTTGGGCTAAGCATTTGAGGAAAGGATAGATAAGAAACCAATTATGGCTTCATTTACCCCACTAATCAGTGTGATGCCCCAATAAGTAAGATAAAACTATAACAATTTGTTGGGTCCTATCAGGAAAGATAGACGAAGGATAAGGTGGATTCTTGGTAGGCATTGGGGCATTAGTGGCCATGAAAAACTCCAAGGTTTTAGCCTTGATGGTAAATCTATCTTTTGGTATAAATCTACAAGGGTCTCATATGAAAAAGGGGTAGTGTTCTCAACAATAGGGGCTTGCATCATGCTCTGGATATATTGGGCATCAATAGTAAACATTTTTTCCCCTAATGGATTAATTATGGCTCTCTGGTTGATTTCATAACACAATTCGCATTTTCTGATAAACTCTCGACAACTATGACTTCTAGGAAAAATGTAAAAAGGAAACTTGGTTTCCTAAAGGCTTATATCATCTAATCCTTCAAGGAATTTATCCTCGAGCCAGCAGTAGACATCTAACAAGTCTAAGTCTGATTGTGTCTCGTGGATCTTATAATCTTGATCTGTCAGAATTATGTGATCTAAATCCACCTGAGGGTAGATCATAGGGTTGAAGGGCTCTTGTTCTTTCTTGGGAGGGATCTTTTATCTTCTGTAAATCAGTCCTCGATCTAAAATGAAGAATGGGATGATAGAATGGGGGGACAGAGAAAGGGAAATGGCCATAGAACATAATTTGGGGTGGGGGGGTGGGGGAGTTAAAGGAAATAGGGAGAAGAGTTACAACAGAACCTCGATTGAAACTATGGATAATTGATGATTTCTCCTTGATAAGCACCTCCCTTTCTTCAAATGTGGCTCTCTGTGCTTTACCTACGAATTTGAAAATATGCTCCAATTCCGACAATAATTAGTAGAGTAAACTCCACTTGTTATGTCGGATTTGAGCTTTATCACCATGATTTGGTGGCCGTCAAGTTTGGCGCGGGTCCGTTGGATAACGGCCCGACCATTTATGGTGCAATGTGCTGCTGGTGGGAGGAGATGTGATTGGATGGAGGGAACAGGGAGGGCAGACGCAGCGTTAATGGTAAGTTGAGAATTGAATTAGCGCGGCGGTTTTGACAGTGGTAGAAACCACTTTCTAGAGGGTGGGAGGGGCGGTGAGTGGTAATGGAGTGGGGGCATGTGAATTATTCTGGAGGTGACGCGTGGAGGGAATGGTGGTAATGGATACTGCTTATTTTTTACCCCACCTTTGTTAACGTTCGGCGACCGAGGGGGGGCTAAAAAGCATTGTGGACCATCCAATGTGTGGGGGAGAGCGGATATGGCAGCTAAGGTGGAAATTATTTAATGTGGAGGGGAAGGTGGGGCTAACCGCACATTTCGATTCACAGGTTTTACATATGGGGAGTGGGAGGTAAGTGCAAAGATTTGTGTAGTGAGAAGTGTGGTGGGGGAAAAGGGTGACGTGGCAAGGAGGTGGGCCCCTTTAATATCGCATCGGAAGATCTATGAAATAGCAATGAATTGGCACGGGATATTTGCGATATGTTATTGTGAAAAGGTAAAGAAGGGGTCCCACAGATATCGCGTCGGAATATTTATGAAATATCGCGTTAGAATATTTATGAAATATCACGTCGGAATATCGCGTGGGACTTGTATAGGACTTAGGATAAAATTTAGACATAATTTATGCCCGACTAATTTTGAAATCCAAACATTTTTAACATATAACTCCCTTTCCACCTATTTTGAGTGTAAACTCCCTCTGTTTTGATTTTCTTCTTGCAGCACGGGAAGATACAATTTTGTTGTTGTACTTTGTAGAATAAACTTCATATCTTCCTTCCATTTTTCGTCCTCATCATATCTATCTACCCAAACTAATCATGTAACATTTTTTCTTCTTTTTTTGGGTGCATTTGGACTTGCAAACCCAGAAATACTTTTATTTTGAAACTCTAACCTAAACCCTATCCCTTATTTCTCCTATTGGTTCAAATTAAGATTTTGAACCAATCTCATTTTCTACCTATCTATTGATAAGCCAAGATTAAGAAGTTTGGAAAATCTTTATTTTCTAACCTATCAACAAAAGTTGAAAACTGTCCAATAATGATTAAATTGTATGACTGGACAAACCTATCTAATGAGTAGTGGAATTTCGACTTGCAGCACTTTCAGTTTTATTTCCTTTTCGGGGTTTTTCTCTTTTTTTTCCATTTTTCTCTTTTCTTTTTTTTATCTATTTTTATACCCTCTTTTCTTTCTTTTCATATTTTTTATCTTTTCTGAAATCATTTGAATATTGAAAAGCCTTTCAATAATGAAAATTTTGACAGAAATATGAAGTATCCAATCACCTTGAGATCTTATAATTTATAGGGTACTAACACCATCGAAAGCCTCCACTCCCTCATTCTCATGATTCCCATTAACCATTATGAAACGGCCAGTCATACTGCACGTGCCTAGCTATTTAGCGAGGATTTCTTGGACAGACTAAATATACCATAGCTATGTTTGTCCCACCAAAAACCCATGTTGCCCTTGACTTGCAAAACCGAAGTCCGGATTTCGGAGGGAGGCCTATCCAGTTTGTGGTATTGGATGGCGGGGGGGGCAAAAATCACTGCAGGCTGACACGTAGCACCGGAGGCGGTTTCCAAAACCGGCCATTTTGGATCCTCCCCACCTCGGACATTAACCTTCAGAAGGTGAGGGGGGGCCAAAATAGATCATGAGCCGTCATATGTGTGATAGGGAGCAGAGATGAGGGGAATATGGCATAAGTAATGGTGGAGTTAGCAGTATAAATGGCGATAACAAGAATGAAGCAATGGTGAAGTGTGATGTGAAATGAGAGGAGAGGTGACATGGCATGAAAAAGGTGGGGCCACCCGCAAATCGCAATCAGGAGTGTTTTGTTATGAGAAGCAGGGGGTAAAGGTTATGAGTTGCACAGTGCGATGTGCGATGGGCGGAAAGGCAACATGACATGACGGAGGTGGGGCCCAAACTCGTATCGCAAATCGCAATCGGGAGTGTTTTTTTATGAGAAGCAGGGAGTAAAGGTTACGAGTTGCATTGTGCGATGTGAAATGAGCGGAGGGTGATGTGGCATGAAAGAGGTGGAGCCCAAACTTATATCGCAAATCGTAACCAGGGGTGTTTTGTTATGAGAAACGAAGGTAAAAGCTAAGACTTGCGAAGTGTTGTGTGCGATGAGCGGAGGGTGATGTGGCGGAAGGGTGGGTCCCAAACTCATATCGCAAATCATAATCAGGAGTTGGGTAGTTTGTTAATTATGAGAAACGGGGGTAAAGGTTAAGTGATTCGAAGTGCGATGTGCGATGAGAGGAGGTGACGTAGCATGACGGAGGTGGGGCCGCCCGCAAATCGCAATCGGCAGTTTTTTGTTATGAGAAGCGGGGGTTAAATTTTATGAGTTGCGCAGTGCGATGTGCAGTGGGCAGAAAGGTGATGTGGCATGACGGAGGTGGGACCCGAACTCATATCGCAAATCGCAATCGGGAGTGTTTTGTTATGAGAAGCGGGGGGTAAAGGTTACGAGTTGCGCAATGCGATGTGCGATGAGCGATGAGCGAAGAGGTTGGCGATGTGAAAAGGTAAGTGGTAAGTGATCTTTCCTCTTTTGACTGTGGGGTATCCGCTCGATCTATGCTTGAACTGCTTTGCCTTCAATTTAACCATTTGTGCCTCATCCCTATGATTTTCCTATAGGGGCCACTTCTCCACCTTGTGTGTGGTCACAGGCCAACATTGGCTCCATCTGGGGCCAACGTCTTGTTCTAAGTGCGTTGAGAACCTGCAGACCTGAATGCTTGTGATTTATTGGGGGCATGGAGTCGTAAATGCATATTGTAAATATAAACTGAAACTACAACTGAGTTGTTCCCTACAAACTATCAAAACGGAAATCATTGTAGCATCCTAAAAATCTTGAATGCTGAAATATGAACCATGTTGAAACTGAAATCTGAAACACACTTGAATTGAAAACTACAAAGAAATCTAAAACTAAAATTGGAAATATGCTCATAGAACTGAGCTTATTTGCATGCCTACCTACCCTAATATGCTGGAATTACTGCTATTCTAAATGATACAATAATGCCATTGTAACTAGGAAAGCCACTACTCTAATAACTTTATTATTTCCGATGCTTTTCACCAAACTCAGGAACAAACCTATCAATGGTATTTGATAGAAATTCCCAACCTGATCTTCTCTGCAAGGAGATTGGTAAACCTAAACAACAACAGAAACGTTGAAAAGGTATGGTGGCTTTGTAATGAATAATTTCTCAATATAGATAGTCACTGGATCAAGATACACTTGACCTATTTCTGAATATGCTGACCCAATCGATCCAACCTCATAACTTGGTACTGCACATGTGTTCCCCATGTCTTCAAACAAATCGGAACATATTTGAATTTATCTTGAATTTTGTGTCGATACTTCTACTGAACCAGATAATAGGGCATATTGTCCGATCATATCCATATCATAGCAGCTTCTGAAATTATTACATGTACACGAAAACTGACTTTGAGAACTCCAACCATCCAACTTATCATCTATTGGGTCATGAAGTGATTTAGATTACTGTAGTGTTTTTTCCACTGAAATCTCATGATTTCTCCTGTGATTATCAACCAAAATGTGACCAGGATTCCCTTTCAAAATATGAGATGAATTAAAGCATAAAGGTAGAGAATCAAACTGGATCAATTCTTCCTCTGCTTTGAACTTTGCCTCTTTGTTTAGCAAGTTCACTTCCACATCAACTGCAATATTTTACATTTCTTCAAGGGTTGCAATGCCCCTTTCTCTCACTTGGAATACCATCTCTGGATTGAAGGCATCTGAGTAGTGAAAGAGAGCTACTCCTAGGGGTGGCCTTATATCAGCAAGCATTAAATGATACACCTTCTCGAACCTGGCAGAAAAATATTGTACTATCTCCCCTGTCTATCTTTTTAAATGTTCATACTCTTCTATGATAAGAAAGACATTTCCCATGATTACCCATCGACCTAGGAAAACTTGCATGAATTGATGAAAATTTCTCATGCTAGAAGCTGAAAGATTCTCAAACCATTTTTTAACTTTACTTTGCCATGGTAGGACAAACATCCTAATACATGCATCATCTTCTTCCTTTACTGGTGACTGCAATACATTGACTAAAGGATCATGGTAAACATGCGACATAAGATCTTCTAGAATATTTGTAATAGGAAAACAAACCTCATTCCAAACTTTTGCTTTGCTTGTGTGTTGAAACTGATTCTCTTCAAACAAGGGAACCAATTTTTCTTCCTCATCATCCATGGTAGTCAAGTGATCTGAGTGTTATTTATCATTCTCTTTGTCATACAGAAACTTGCAAGGGAGCTGCAAACTCTCGTTAATTTCGGGTGAAGGAATGTGATTTGTAACAATCTATTGTACTACTTCGTTAACATCCAAGAAAGAAATTAATGATTGAGAAATTTTATGATTTTCTTCAAGGGTTGTAGATTGAGATAGATGCAACCTGAAAGAGAATTTGAGAGATATTCTTCATCATGAAAATTTGATTGGTCTTTAATCTCTGAAGGAAACACTGCTTGTTGAAGATGTTCTTATGGATCTAGAAAATTAAGCCATGCTGCCTCTGTTTCCGGATTACCATATTGATGTTGATTTTTAGTGTTTTCCTTTGGGAAACACTCTAGCACTTCCCCTTCTTCATGGAGGGTAATCTCACCTCCCTCCTCTTCAGAATAAGCTAGGAAATGGTTTTCTACATGCGGTCCAAAAACCACCATGGGTAATTCTTCTTGGAGATTGAGGTTGTCAGGCAAAGGTCTTACACCATGGGGCTGCATAAATCAGGACACCTGAGATTTGTATGAATTCTGCTTCAGGGGCTCAATCAAGGGAATCGAGATCTTGACTTTCTCTAATTATTTCTGGAGGTTAAAGGATGTGGGCACTTTTTTTGTAATATCTTCTTTGGACTGTTATTTAGGATGGTCGGGCAAGTTCAAAGTTATATATGGGACTTCTCTTTTTTTAGAGGATCAGCTTCTTGCTTTGTGGAAGTGGATGAAGTGACCTTATGAGGGGCTGAATCTTCTAATGGCTTCTTCCCTTTACTAGCAGGACTAGGGGGGGTTTTTCTCTTGATATTGACTCTTCATTTTGTTCTTGCACTCAAGTTCTCTTCCGGGAGGACCTGAGGTCATAATTCTTGTGGATTTGAGCCTGCATGAAATCCACGAACTATCTGTAGTAATTTTTAATATCTTAATCTTCTAGATGGACTTCCTTCTCTTCTTGCTCCCCTTGCAGGATGATTTCACCCTCCTCTTCATCAGAGTAAGCAAGGAATTGATTCTCTTGATTGTCTATGACTTCCTTGGCATGTCCCTCCACTTCTCCCTCAAATTATAGAGGAGGTTGAATGTGGTCATGTTGTTCCTTCCTATCCCGCTACAACAACTGCAAAGGGGGGTTTCCAATACTGAGGATTAAACCCTCGGTTAGGAATCATTTGGTTGGGACGAGGAGGGGAATTCTTGGCCTCCAATTCAAGCTTAATCATCTTATTTGAAAGGTTCTTGATTAGCTTATTCATTTCTTCAATTTTATACTCTTGTGATTCCCTTTCCTTATTTTAAGTAGAAGCCTCCTCCTTGTTATTTCTTTTGGCTTCATGTTCTGTCTTCCCCTTGAATTTATCAGTAAAGGAAAATTTTGCTTCTACCTCCAAAGAGTCAGTCTAGATTTGATCCAGATATGTGGATTTTCTTCTCTTAGGGTGAACCCAAACTCCAGTTTGAAAGCTCCTGCAAAGACCACCATAGCAGCTGCTTGGGGCAGCTTAATTTCAGCAGGAAGATTATTATAGAGATTATTGAACCTATTTATGAATTTTGTTACATCCTCATTATGTCTCTTCTTTAGAGCATTGAACTCGGTGGTCCCTTTTTTCTCCCCATTTTAATGTGAAGAAATTTTCCATTTCTTCCCAAGTGTGGACTATGTTGTCGACTAGAGACTTAAACCATTTTCGGGCCTCTCCATCCAAGGATTGGAAGAAAAGCCTTAACACCACATCTAAGTGCTCTACATTCACATTCTCATCAAGGGCACAGAATTTTTCAATATGTCTCTGCGCGGAAGTATTATCTTCCCTGGTGAACCGAGGCAAGAGTTTTAGATACTCTTGTGGCATGTCATTCGGCACTTTTGGTAGAGACAATGGAGCATAATTGTTGAGGAGGGACAGTGGTTGTAGGTTATGAGGATGAGTTGGCTAAGGTATAACAGGTATGTGGTGAGTATAGGTTTGGATATTTGTCTGTAAAAAGCTTTGAAATACTGTAACTTCTCTAGCTTCTTCAGCCTCGGGAGTTAGGTGCAAAGGAGGGAGAGAAGTATCAGTGGATTCGGCTTCATCTTTTATGACTGAATTGGCTAAAGCAGAGGCTTCTGGAGAATACCCAAGTACACAGGCTATGGATCCAAGGCCATAGATGTCAGCTTTCTGAGATGAGGAAGGCAAATCTTCTAGAGAAAATGAGGGTAGGTTAGCCTACCTTGGTTGCTTTTCCTTCCAAATTCTCTTAGATATGATCTTTTCGGGATTGGATATAGGAGGGGATTTTAGCTGGGAAGTATTTGATCGAGTATGAGGCCTTGTGTAAGCCAGGATTACAACTGATTTGAACTTTGATAATAGTGGAGTCGCCAAGGTGAGGCCTATGCAACTCTCAACCCTTCGTGCTCACCTGATTGAAGGGTGAAGATAATGTCGTATCCCAGGGAAAAGATTTTCTAATTTGCACCCCAGAAATGGCGCAAAAAAGATGTTGTAGCTCCTAGAGATAGCCTTGAGTTGCAAAATACCAGTGCCCAGGACATCTTGAAATCAGAGGTTAGATGTAGACAATTTTAAAGGTGCCTCTGACAGAATATGTATTAAGAAGATAATGATTGCGGTGGTTCAGGAATGATGAAGACTTGGAGTTTGATTCATGTGAATTAACCTATACTGTGAGAGGGCTCAGGAGGTTGTATGGTTCAGTGGATTTTTTAAATGGGCCAAGTATGAAACAATGAGCAGAGGCTTTCAAAATATGCAGAGGTGTTGAGAAGGAATGGAGGAGGAACCCATGAGAGATAGGCTTAAAAGTCTTAAGAATCTGTCTCCCATGAACTCAGAGGAAGCGGATGTAAGTGGAATGTGACCAACAATAGAGATTCGTGGAGTGTGAATTAAGGGGGACATCAAATTTAACACATTATTGTTATTCATACATGAATTCATGAATAAAAATGCATACCATCGGCAGCTACATTACACGAATCATCATAGCAGCAAAAAATTGAAAGATGATTGTACATAAACATGAGATTACTAATAAATAAGAGAATACAGATACATACTACTCATTGCTCCATCTGGAATCCAAATAAACAACGTTGTATATCATATTATGTTCAAAAAAACCCTCCCAAATATGCGTCTCAGAGCATAAAGAGCACAATCCAACTACACCAAAAATTCTCCAAAATTGAGAACCCTTCTTTCATCTCTAAACCATCTACATATAGAGTTCTCCTTGATGGTTTACGATCGAATAAACTTTCATGATCGACCCACACTTGTGAAAATCAAAATATCATAACCAAAATGTAGAGTGTGCATCAAGAAATCACTCCCATAATCAGAAAATCAAAACAAAATCGGGTGAAATCGAGATTTCAACAACAAAACATCATAATCAAACAGTAATAGAAACAACATAGTTGGCCATGGAGGCCAAATCCTGGATTCTTCAAAATGGGTCGACGAGGAGTAACCGTGAACAGGTGGGCAGTCTGGCTTCCATCACTTGATTTCACCTGCCATCGAAAGCCTCCACTCCCTCATTCTCATGATTCCCATTAACCGTTATGAAACGGCCAGTCGTGTTGCACACGCCTAGCTCTTTAGCGGGGAGTTCTTGGACAAACTAAAGATACCATAGTTGTGTTTGTCCCACAAAAAACCCATGTTGTGCTTGACTTGCAAACCTGGGGCGGATGTCGGAGGGGAACTTTGTCGGCTGGTATTGGCAGTTGAAGTGCGAAATCACTACAGGCTGACACGTAGCACTAGAGGCAGTTTCTAAAATAGGCCATTTCAAACCCCCCCCCCCCCCCCGGGCGTTAACCTTCGGAAGGTAAGGGGGGGCCGAAGTAGATCATGAGCCGTCAAATGTGTGATAGGGAGCAGAGATGAGTGGAATATGGCGGAAGTAATGGTGGATTTAGTGGGAGAAATGGTGATAACAAGAATGAAGAAATGGCGAAGTGCGATGTGCGATGAGAGGAGAGGTGACGTGGTGTGACGGAGGTGGGGCTACCCACAAATCGCAATCAGGAGTGTTTTTTTATGAGACGCAGGGGGGTAAAGGCTACGAGTTTTGTAGTGCGATGTGCGATGGGCGGAAAGGAAAAGTGGCATGACGGAGGTGGGGCCCGAACTCATATCGCAAATCGCAATTGGGAGTGTTTTTTTATGAGAAGTGATGAGCTCCATTATTAGACATATTTGGAGGGGTTAATGGTCACCTTTTTTTCCTTTTTAGATCTCTTTTTCTTGCATTTGTATTATTATTTTGTTTTATGATGCTAGTTTAGGTGATGATTAAGGCTAACATACTCTGAGTGCCTAATATGAGGTTGAGTGTAGAAAATCATGATTTATTAAGAATTTTTATAAGGATTTTATCATAAAGACTTGGAAGAGACAGCAAGGAGAAATTATTGGAGGATTGTCCACCCTCCTTAACTCTCAAAGGCAGGCAAAGGATCCCAAATATTCTCTCCAAAAAATTCGAATTTCAAAGGCAGCCAAAGGATCCCCAAGGATTATCTCCAGCAATTCGAATTCCAGTGGCAGCCAAGCAACTCAAAGAGGAGTGCACTCAATATTTGTTTACTTAGAGTCAAGTGGACTCAATCACTATTTTATAGGGAGCTGTTGGTAGCTACCCTGTAGAATAAATAGATCAGAGTGAGAGCTAGGAAGAGTTAGTCGATTCTAGTTGAAACTTTGTTGCAAGATATTGAGCTTTTTATTATTTTACTCAGTGATCAAACTTTCAGAGATGTATGAGGTTATTCTTTTATGAAAAGAGCAGAATGATTTCATTCGACTGATTTAAGTTTCAGAGAGCTAGGCTCGTGGGTTAGGGCCCAATCCATCTGCCTCAGCTTCTCTTTTGTTTTCATTCTTTCCTTTCTATTATTTAGCTAGTTTTTCTTCTGTCATTTAGTTAGATATGCTTCTGATAGTTTCATTGTTGCGTAGTCTTTGCTTTCAGTTTGTTGTTTTAGTTTTTCATTTGCTTGTGAGTAGTAGAATAGATGATAAAATTCTAAAAGTTGTGGATCTAGACTTCCCTTCTCATCTCTATCAATAGAGCTCGAGGAGGGTAAACCTTCCCATAGACCAGAAACATTGATTTCTATTCACTATTTCCATCTCTCTGTTATGCCTCTAAACCTTTATTTTACGCCTCCATTCCCTCATGTTTTCTGCTTATTTTAACTGTTGCACCCACCTTTTTTTCCTAACATCACTTAAACGCTTCAGCCACCTTATTCCTTTGTTTCTATTGGTTACAGTCGCTTTACTTGTTTTAAAGCAAAAACGTTGGAAAAACCATCGAATTTGACTTCCGCCTTTCCTCATCGAAATCCCCGCTACCGTACTTCACTCATCGCAGATTGTTGTTTTCATTCGGTTCGGTTAACACTAACCGCTCCCATCTGCCAATTGCGATCACGCTCCGTTGCTGATCCCACCGCCACGTCACCCATCGCAATCACACGTCACACTGTTTTCCTCTTCCATTCAAGACTTATCATTCACGGTTTCCTTACCCTTTCTAACACAAAACGCTTGAAAACCATTGAAATTTGACCTTCCAGCCTTACTCCTTAAACTTCCTGCTACTGTATATCACAAATCGCAATGTTTAGTTCCTTCCGTTAACACTTACCACTCCCATCTGCCGAGTGCGATATTGTGATCGCGCTTCGCCATCGGTTCCACCGCCATGTCACCCATCGCAATCACACTTCGCGCATTTTCCTTTTTTTTTCTTTTAGACTTACTGCTTCCAAACGTCGATTGCAATATTGCGATCATGCTCCACCTCTGCTCCCATGCCACGTCACTCAGCACATTTCACACATCGCAACTCTTTCCTGTTCACATTTCGCTCATCACAGCTATTAACCCGTCGCACTTCACAACTTTTTCTCCATCACATCTCCGCCATCGCACTTTTTGAATTCTTCCGCTCCAAAGACATTTTTGTGCTATAATAAAGTTCAAACCCCCTCTTTCCACTTCTAAGCCCCATTTCATATGTTAAACCCTCCATTAGCACCTTTCACCCCTTTTCTTTTCTAAAATGCAAATCAACATTTTCTCAATCAGAATTAATTCATGGATAGTTTAGCTACATGGATAGAAGCATGGTAGATAGAGCATAAGATAAATAGGGTGTGTTTAGCCGATTGGAAAAGTTAAGTGTGGTTTAAATTAGTTTACTTTCTGCAACTTAGTTTAGTTTCTTTCTAGTCATTTCAATTTAGAAAATTAATTTAGTTTCTTTCCGTCACTTCCTTTCTGCATATTAAATTAGTTTCATTTCAATCATTTTCTTTCAGTAATTTACTTCTTAGTCTTTATCATAGTTTAAGAGATAGCACCCTTTCGCAAAGCAGAAGACGATGACATGAACAGAATCCATATGTTGTGTATATAGCTCTGTCACCTCCAAGTTTGTACAAACCTCGGGTTGATAAAGTAAAGTAGGGTGGCCCCTAGGAGTTGCAACACTCTTGGTGAAATACCAGGGCTCACCATTTTTTGGTGTCGTTTTCGGGGAGGTGTCTAGCAGATGCTTTGATTTTGTTTTTATCATTCTTTTCTGCTTCCTTTTCTTTTCATGTCATTTCATAAATATTGAAAAAATTACAAAAATATTTAATTACATGCCTCGTAGGAATAGGAATACTCAAAGACAAATCTTACCTAAAACCCCCACATCACCTCCTAACCACCCTTCACTCTTCTTCGGTGGCAGTGAGATTGAACCCCCTATAGGAGAGCCTTCTGAATACTTTGAGGATCCTATTGGGGAAGAAGAATAAGACCTTGTTTCAACTGAGGGACCTGCTTCAACTATCTTAACCATGCCTGGGATCCAGAGATACTTTCCCATAAGAGAGGCAGATGCGGAAACTAAGATGGAAAACATTAGCCCCTAAGCTCTTCCACACTTCCATGGAATTATCTCTGAGGACCCTGACACATTCATGTTTTAATTTTTTTTTGTTTGCAGGACTTATGACTATACCTCTGATGATAATAAGTTGAATCTATTCCAATCCACCCTCAAGGATGTAGCCTTGCGCTGGTTCATGGGTCTCCTTGGGGACAGCATCACTACCTGGGGACAGATGGAAGAGACCTTCAACAACAAGCACAAAGACTACTGTAGGTCCAAGGAAACTAAGGATGAGATATTTAGGATGACTCTAGGGCCTAATGAATCCCTAGAGGACTATGAAGAGAGGTTTCAATTAAACTATAAGAGATCCAACTGTACTCTTGATCCTGCATCACTTAAACCTGCACTTCTTCGAGGGATCGGAGAAGAGATGATAGAAAACTTGAATATGCTATCAGGAGGAGATATCTACCAACTGCCTTATAAGACAATAAAAATTTTCTTCCAGAACCATTCTAGGACATTTAGGCAGAAGTGTAGAGCCAGCCAGAGTACATCCAATACCCCTTCCTCATCCACCTCCATCAAACATGAGATTGGAAACATGCTAGAGGACTTCAATATTGACATGATGCACAACTTTGCTTTTCAAATGGACATAATGTAGGTCAAAAGGAAGCAGGAGGAAGCAGAGAGAGACCTGGCCATATTTCGTCTTAGAGCTACTTGGAAGCACCCAAGAAATGAATTTCCACTGAATTTCATAGAGGTTTGCTTAGTCTATGAAGAGAATCATGCAACAGAAAAGTGTCCCTCCTTACCTGGACTTAAGGTTGTATATCAAGGTGGGGAAGCAATTCCAGAGCAACTCTTTTTCATCAACCAGAAAAGGCCTCAAGGCCCTCGGCCATATCAACAAGGTATGCAAGGTGCACCTTACTCTTACTATCACAAAAATCGAAGTGCACCCATGAAACCTTGGTACACCCCCACTCCATCCTAGTCTACATCTCCTACTTGGCCTTACAACCCTTCATATCATCCTCAGCCAGTAAACCAACCTTTCCAGCAGTATGTTCCACAACAACCTCAGTGAAACAATCCATCCCAAGGGTGGAGGCCTCAACAAAATCAACCACCTGCTCTAATGCCTCCACCCCAACCTCAACCTCGGCTTAATCATGTTGCTCCACTATGGCTACCTCAAATACCTACACAGTCTAATCCAAACCCAAACAACAGACCGGCACAGCAGGCTCCCAGTGGAGAAACATCCTATCCAGCTTATGTTGTGGAGATACAAGAGGTTAATCTCAGGTCGGGAAGAGTACTCCCAGAAAACCACCCTCCATCTCCACCTGTAGAGGTTGAGGAGGAAAAGGAAGAAAGTAACACTCATATCCAACAACCTCCTTTTCCGAAGCGCTTGATCCACCCTAGTCAGCACACCCTAAAGGAGACTGAATTCCTGGGAGAATTGGAAAATTTGTGTGTAAATATACCACTTCTCGAGGCCATTAATGATGTTCCTATATACAATAGGCTCATCAAAGAAAAGTTCTTCAAGAAACCTGGGAGAAGGAAGAGAGATACCCCCACAATCAATGTGGTAGGACAACTGTCTGACCTAATGTTGGGAATGGTGATATTTCCAAAGTACCTGGACCCTGGTAGTCTAGTTGTTAATGTGCATGTAAATGGTGTCATAGTCCCAAACACTCTGATTGATCTAGGGGCTACCATAAATGTCATGACCAAGGAAATTAAGTTGAAACTTAATCTCCACGGGACTTTGAGTAAAACCACAACAGTTTTGCAACTTGTAGATCGGTCCATAGTAACTCCGGAAGGAATTTTTGAGGATGTCGTGGTTACCATCGACTCTTGGGAGTATCCTACAAATTTCCCTGTCCTACAACCAAAAAACAAGTTTAATGGTTATCCTCTCATCTAAGCGAGACCTTGGTTAGCCACTGCATATGCTTATATTGGTTGTCGGGCTGGAAACATGACTATCAAAAATGGGCCTTTGTCTAAACAGCTAGTGTTATATCCTCCAGCCCAGCCTTCCATTGATCATGATCTCCCTATATGATTGGAGGATGAAGAAGATGAGTTATATAACACTGCCCCTATGAGTACCGTAGATGCTATTCTTAGAGTGGGGCAGCTTGATGAATATGAACTCATCGGCTATGCCATTGAAAACCAATCCTCCACTAGAATTCCTCTCGAAAACTTAGTCAAAGAGTTACAAGGCCAATCTTCGATGGAAGTGCACTCAGTTGAGCCAACCTGTGAAACCACTAAGGCTATTGAGTTTGGACCATCCAGATCTCTGGAAATCAACCCAAACCTCTTGAATGAATAAGAGAAAAAGTTATGCCAGCTTTTGAAAGAAAATTTTGAAGCATTTTCTTGGAATTACAATGACATGAAAGGGGTGCATCCTTCAGTATGTAGACATCAAATTTACATCAAAGAAGGATGCAAGCCTATGAGACAACACCAAAGAAGGATGAACCCGACTCTAAAGAACATAGTCAAAGAAGAGTTGCAGAAACTATTGGATGTAGGGTCCGTATATCCTATATCCGACAGTGAGTGGGTATCCCCTCTTTTCCTAGTCCCAAAGAGGAATGGGAAGTGGCAAATTTTTGTTGACTATTGAGAACTTAAAAAAGCCACCAAGAAATACCATTTCCCTTTACCCTTTATAAACCAAGTCCTGGATGGCCTTGCGAGGAAGAAGTTATTTTCCTTCTTAGATGGGTTCAGTGGGTACAATCAGATTCAAATCAACCCTGAAGACCAGGATAAGGCTAATTTCACCTACCCTTGGGGTACCTTTTCTTATGGAGTCCCACCCTTTGGTTTGTGCAAAGCCCTGGCTACCTTCCAAAGATCTGTCCTGAGAATATTTTTTGAGTTAGTCCATGACTATGTTGAGATATACATGGATGTTTTCACACCATACGGAGATGACTTACAAGAATCTCTCTCCAATTTGGGTACAGTAATAAGAAGGTGCATTGAGATGCATCTCTCCTTGAGCCCAGAAAAGTGTGAATTCCTGAAGAAAGAAGGGTTTGTGTTAGGACACTCCATATCCCAAGCAGGAATACAGGTAGACCCAAACAAAATCACCATCATCAAAAGGGTACCTGCTACTCAAAATCAAAAAGATGCCAGGAGTTTCTTAGGCTTAGTTGTTTACCATAGAAGGTTCATCAAATATTTCAGCAAGATAGCTTCGCCATTATTTGGGTTATTAGCCAAGGATTCTGAGTTTAGTTGGTCTGGTCCTTGTCAAGAGGCTTTTGAGCTCATTAAGGAACAATTGACTACTGCCCCCATCCTCTGAGGTCCAAATTGGGCTCTACCTTTCCACATCCACACTGATGCATCCAACAAAGCTGTAGGGGCAGCATTAGGACAGCTGGAGGACAAAATCCCTTAAGCCATTTATTTCATCAGCAAGAATTTGTCTAAGGCCGAGCTGAATTATACTGTTACTGAGAAGCAGATGTTAGCCATTGTCCATGAATTGAACAAGTTCATGCATTATGTAACTGGATACTAGACCTTTGTTCACACTAACCATGCAGCCATCAAGTATTTAATGAAAAAATCGGATGTTAATGCTAGGATAATTAGATGGTTGTTACTTTTACAGCAATTTGATTTGAATATTATTGATAAACATATAAAGGACAAATTTGTTGCAGATTTTTTGTCCAAGTTAGCTCTCCCTACCAATGAAGAAGGAATGGTGGATGACCAGCTACCACATGAGCATCTCTTTGCTATATCAGCACTCTCACCATTGTTTGTTGATATAGCCAACTACTTGATTGTTGGGAGACTCCCTCCTAATCTTTCATTCAGGGAGAGGAGAAAAATCATCAGAAAAAGTTCCCCTTTCACATGGATTGGGGGAAACCTCTTCAATTTAGGCCCTGATCAAATCCTAAGGAGATGTGTGAGGGAGGAAGAATTTTTTGATATCCCCTCTGCATGTCATGACAGCCCATGTGGAGGCCACTTTGTTGCAAAGAGAATTTCTTAAAAAATTTTGCAGACAGGATACTATTGGCCTACACTTCACCAGGACTCCAGAAGATACACCAGCAGGTGTGACCAGCACCAAAGGATGAGCAAACCTACGCAAAGGGATGAGATGCCTTTGCACCTTCAAGTGGCTCTTGAGCCATTTGAAAATTGGGGCATGGAATTTTTTAGACCTTGTTATCACTCATAATTTTGTGAAACATTATTTTACATGGTCATACTGTTCATTCCTCAAAAGGATAAGGTCTCCTTAATCCTTTTTCAAGTTGGTATAGGAAAATTTCATTTTTTTACATGTCTAACCTATCCTAAGGTTCAAGGCCACCTCCATTTAGCTCATGTCATGTCCCATCACTCATCATTAGGTGTCATATTTCATTTCCCAAGCATTTAAATTTAAAAATGACACTTAAGACATTTTTACAAGTTTTCGTAGCATTTTACACTGTGAAATAGCAATTTTCACTACGAAACTGCCTAATAGTTTCGTAGCGAAACTGTCAAAAGTTAAACTAGATACGCTACGAAAAATTGTTTTCCTATTTGTCTTGTCAAACTTGAGGCAAAGTGTTAGTTCATGATTGGAAGAGTTAGGGTGGAGGTCATTCGAGTCATTTAGGGTTAATTCAAGGTACAAAGTCATGTCTGAGGTGATCATTACCCTTTTTAGCATGCATGTGTCATGATTAAGGCATGAGTTGTCATCAAAACCATAAAACATTACCCAATTGAGTATTTTTTCATACTCCACTTTATCTTTGCAGGTTATTGGATTTCTGGAGAGCTCCTTCATCGAGCCAAGCAGGTTGTTGGCAGATTCAAAGGTTGCAGGTGTCATCAAGAAAGTGAGGCAGAGAAGATATAAAGCACCCATGGATGCAAGAAAGAAAACTAACAAAAGTGGTCACTACCACAGGTATGATTCCATGGACATGATTTTGAAAAATGAAGACCCTACGGCCATGGATATTTTCAGAAGAACAGGTTGCTTGCAATTCTGTCAAAGATTGCAGGGTTGTCATCTACAGCTCTCCAAAGATTTTTCTAACAGTTTCACTGGAACAGCTTCAAAATTGGGAATTTTTAACCTTACAGTTACACCAGACAGCGTTTCAGTAGCAACAAAAATCCCTAGAGGAGGGGAACAATGGTTTAAAGGCATCAAGTTCACCATGCAGGATTGTAAAGACTTCATCAAACCAGAGCATAGTGAAATTGATCTTACAATTGCCATCCCTAGGAATTTCATGAAGGACAACTATTCAAAGTTGTTGATGATCATTCACAAGTATTTCACCTTTGAAGGAAGGTTTCACATGGTCTACTCCTACCACCTTAGGCTTCTTCTAAATTTTGTGGGTAAGAGGTCACTTTACTTTCCCTTTTATTTATATAGAAGTCTAGGTAAAATGTCTGATAAGGTTCAAGTTAAAATAGAAGGCAATGAAACTTCTCTTTTTTCACCATGGTTTGATTAAGTTGTTCGTGTTAGAGGAGTTGAAGACTAGACAGAGATTGGACATCCTTTCTGTTCATGAGTGGTTTTCAAGTTGATATTGTCACTCCTAAAAGATTTTCCAAACCTAGAAGTGTTTCATCACCACTAGTGGAAAAGGAAGTTGAAGAAGAGAATACATCGTCCCCATTAAAACCAGTGAGCATGGAGACAGAGCCTTTGCAGAAGATTCACACACCTAAAACAAAACCTACAAAACAGAAGCCAACAGTTAGCAAACAAAGCAGCAAGAGAGTTACTAGGAGCCAAACAGTGGCTAAAGGAAACTTAGAAGACATCTTGCATGCAATTTATATTGAAGAAACTCCGAGTTTCCAAGCTGAAGATGTTGAAGATGGAGGAAGAAAGCTAAAGAAAGGCAAGACAGCTAAAAAGTTAGAGTTTGCAGGTGATGATGTTGGTTTCATTTTTCAACCAAGAAATCCAATGACCAAGCATGTCAGAAAGGTCATTAAAAGTAGAAAAGAAACTCAGAAGGTCAGTGAAACTTCTCAGCCACCAAGTATCATAGATATCTCCTCACCTGCAAAAGAGGAGTTGGTTATGAAACAAAAGAAGGGTAAAGAGAAAATAATTGAAAAATAAGAAATCGAAACCCTTAAGGAGCAGTTGAAGGAGGCAGGTGAAGAGATATTAGTCTTGAAGAAATAAGCTAGGAAGCATAGAGGTGAGAAGGTTCAGTTTGAACAAATGAGGAAGATCTGGGAAGAGCAAGTCACAAGTGTCTCAAAGACCTTAGATAATACAGAAAAACTGATAAAGTGGACTCAGCCACTAAGAGGAGAGGTCAAGCACATCAAAAGGATCAACCTGCACTTGCAATCCAAGAAGAGGGCATTAAAGGAAAAAGTGAAGGATTTGCAGGAGCAATTAGACTTGATTCATGAAGAATTGGAAAAGAAAGGTTAGAAAATTACTGTGGTAGAAGAGCCCATTAGTCAACTTATTTTGAATGAGGAATAAACACCACAGGGTGATAATTTGAGATGGAAAATGCCTTAAGAGGTTCATAGCATGCAGAGAATCAAAATTTTGCAGCTGGAGGTCAGTTTTTGAAGACAATTTTGAAAGGGGTAATTTCTGGTTTTTTAGACAGTTTCGTAGCATACCTCGAGCTTAAAGCCATAAATACGCTACGAAAAAACCTGGAGGTGTCTTTTTGCTTTTAAAATCAATTTTTTCATGATTCACGGAGGGGTATCCATGTTGGTAAGGTGTCATGACATGATTAACATGATGAGACAACAAATATTTGAAGAGGATGAATGGAGAAGCCACTTTTCCCACGCTACCAAAACTCGCTATGAAATTGTCCTGTTATCATAGTGACCAATTTTTGAAGGTTTTGAGCATCTTAAAAGCATTTTTTGCTAGCTGGAGACCTCCAGCATGTCAAGGGAGCTTATTATCATATATTTATGACTTAAAGGGAGTGCCATGAAGATGGTTCATCAGTCAAAACAGCGTTCAAGATAAGGGTCATCCATTCCTAAAAAATAGGGTTATGCTCCACAAGTCTAGGGATGTTTTAAATATGTCAAGTGGTAGTGAACTTGGTCATGTGTCCTTCGAGCATGTGATATTTATTTTGTAATCATCATGTAACTGTTTCACAAATAGGATAGACAAAACATCGAAGTAGTAAAGGGTTGAATAATATTTGCAAAATAATGTTGCTTGTATGTTTTTTGACCAATATCACTAATGCAAAGTGACATTCTTCTTTCTAGACCTGAGATTCTCATGAGGTTTTTGATATATTATTGATCTATATCATTATGTTCTATCACTTGCAGTAGATTTCATCCCTAATTACTTAGAATTCATAATATTATTCTCTAGCTTCCTTTAGTGATGAATTGACTGTGTTTTCTTATGTTGTGTGTGTGTGAGTGTCCTCTATCTAAAACCTCTATCTGCCTCAGCTTCCATGTGAAGAACCATTGTCACTAAAACTACTAACTGTTTACTCCATAAGCCCAATGGTAGCATGCCTAAATTTTTCAACCTGCAATCATACAAAACAAGCTATAATTCCATAGAGTTAGCCATCTAGTACTATCATTATTTAAAATCATAAAACCCCCTTGAGCCCTCTCAGACTGAAGAGGCTAATCTTTAGTTAGAAGTGGTTTGAAACAGTTACACTGATTTGTTTGATAAGAATCCAATCAAGTTCAATTTGGTGATAAGAGACCTATCGATCCACCATCCAGACAAAAGAAGTATATCATAGTCTGCACTAATTACCTAACAAAGTGGGTTGAAACAAAAGTAGTGAAGGTAGAAACCATGGAGCAAGTAGAAAAATTTCTGAGGGATAATGTGTTTTACAAGTTTGGGTACCCCAGATAAATAGTCACTGGTCAGGGAGCACAATTCATCTCTCACCTCATTGATAATATTTTGAGGAATTACAAGATTAACCATAGAACTTCTATTGCCTATCACCCTGAGGTGAACGGCCAAGTAGAAGTGAGTAATAAAACTTTAGAGAGCATCCTCACTGAAGTTGTAAGCAGTAGCAGAAAATATTGGGCAGATAGATTCGTAGAAGCTACTTGGGCCTACAACACTACTTGGAAGACAACAACAAGATTCACTCCTTATGAACTAGTCTATGGTAAGAAGGCTCTACTTTTAGTTGAGTTCGAATTCAATACTTTAAGAATGGTGGCTGAATTAAATCTACATTTATCAAATGTCAAAAAATAGAGGTTTTTGCAACTAAATGGATTGGATGAGTTCATAATGCAAGCACTTATTCACATGGAGTTAGTTCAGCTGCAAAGGAAGGTATGGCATGACAAGAACATCAAAGAAAATACCTTCCAAGAAGGAGATTGGGTGATGTTGTATGATTCAAGGCTTAAATCTTTCAAAGGCAAGCTGATGACAAGATGGTTGGGACCTTACAAAGTGTAAAAATGTTTTGATAATGGTGTAGTTCAAATCAAAACCATAGATGAGGAAGGAATCCCTTTGCTTTTCAATGGCCACAGACTTAAAATTTACAAGAAGCCTTTATCAAGGGAAGAGTTCATAAATTCAATAAGCAGAGAGGTGTATGTGATGGGAAACTTCATAGTTTCCCACACCTTCTGAAAAAAGAAAAATAATAAATAATAAAGATCCATGGGTGAAAACCTCTCTGAGGTACCCAACACAAGCTTGTGGGTTGAAAACCTCAATGGAGGCAACTCACTTGCTAAAAAAAAAAGAGATAAAAAGGAAAAGAGAATAAAGATCCATGGGTGAAAACCTCTCTGAGGTACCCAACACAAGCTTGTGGGTTGAAAACCTCAATGGAGGCAACTCACTTGCTAAAAAAAAAAGAGATAAAAAGGAAAAGAGAATAAAGATCCATGGGTAAAAACCTCTCTGAGGCGCCAAAGGAAGTCTGTGGATTGAAAACCTCCATGGAGGCAGCCCACTTTCTTTCAAAAAAAAAACAAAAAACAAAACAAAACAAAACAAAAATACATCTACATTTTTGTGTTTTCTGTGTTTTATGTTTTGCAAGTTATTAATGATTTATGGAAACACAGGGAAGCATTCATCTTGTTTTCCCTTATTCTATTTTACCATCCATCCCATCATTCACTCCATTCATTTTCATAACTTCCTCCATCACCTCCATGCACCACATTCCTCCATTCCTAAGCACAATGTAGCAAGAAAATTCCTACAGACATCTGATGTCTGAGACTGCTACAAACATCAGGGAATTCCTACAGGGCAAAAGCCTATCCTTGAACAGCAAGAAAAACAAGAGAGGAGCTCACAAAGAAGACCCCAGGCAAGACAAGAGTGCCACCCATGGCATCTGGATCATCCCCACGTAGCATCTCCAGCAGGAAGAAATGGCAAGGAAATATCAGTAGCTCACTCAGAGAAATGCTCATTCAGCAAGTTTCTCACTCAGAAAACATAAAATAGTGAAGAACGCGGCATCTAAAAGGCTTGTCTCCTCAATCCAACTCCTGAATGCCTTGGAAATGACAGGTAAACTCAGGTATAGCTTCTCACCCCTCGCTATGCATCCATAATAGCCAGAAATAATTAAATTTGAAAACTTAGAGTTTAAGGGGCAGAAAGGTGGCCAATTAGCTTGGACACCATTGTGAAGTATGACTAGGGAGAACTGCAAAGTCACGCCACCTAGGCATGCAAAAAAAAAAAAAAAATCAAGTGGAGTAGATGAGAACGAGGGGAGGAAACACACAGTCCATCATGAATTAACGGGGACAAGGAAACAACTGTCTACAACAGAAACTGGAGCTGAGTCGAGTTACATAAGCACTCCCAAATTAGTTGCACAATATAATAAAAGGAGATCACGTCCCATCCAAACCGGTAAATTGAGAATTTTTGAGGGAAAGAGACCGAAGAGAGCCGCAGCACAGCAGTACCGAGAGTGGGCTACGTATTTGAACAGCGCGCAACAGCAGCAGCAGAACATCGTCACCCTACCCATGGCCTGGTCCTCTCTCATAAATATGATCAGAGAAGCTTTTATAACAACCCAAACAAGGAAGGATTCCAATCTTAGCCGTAGAGAATACGAAGAAGAACCCGAAGAAGGAGAGGAACCAGAAGAGGAACCAGTAGAGGAAGAAGAACCAGAAGAAGAAGAAGAGCCAGAAGAAGAACCAGTAGAGGAAGAAGAAATAGAAGAAGGAGAAGAGCCAAAAGAAGAACCAGAAGAGGAACAAGACGAAGAAGAGGAAGAGACAAAGGGCCAAGGAAAAACATAAGAGATGTCCATAGAAGTCATAGAGATAACAGAAAGTGGGCAAGAAACAAACTCACAACACAGCACCATATCCCCTCAATTCAAAGAGGAAGTTGCCACCATAGCTCCTCTGAGCGCAAAGAGAAAAAGGTAGACCTCTATTTATTTCAGAGCTGACAAGAGTCATAGAGAGCCAAAAACTCCTCCCACGAGCCCAATTATCACTGAATAATCACCAAGGGAGGAGGAAAGAATTGAAGAAATAGTTCTGAAGGAGCAGCTGCGGAAGGCACAGGCAGAGAATGTAGCACTGAAGGAGCAATTGCAGCAAAAAGGGGAGAAAGTAGCCACCATGGAGGACTTATGCATAGAAGCCCTTCAGCACATATTCCCTTTTGACTCATATGTTGTGTACCTCAAGGAGCAATGGCTTCTATTTCAAATCAAAACTCTAGCCTCCCATGGATCACTACCTTTCCAAGATTGTAGGCAATTCATGAATTTCTACAAGCAAGCTAACATGGTTGATCAGGAAAATATGGAAAAGTTTTATGTGCATAACCTTGTGCTAACAAATCTGAATATTTGGGACCCCAATCCTACAATGGGGGATATGCAGTTGATGGCTCTAGTATCTTGGATGGTGAATGAGGACACTATAGCAAAAGAGATATGGAGGGTCATGGGAAGAAGAAATAGAGAACCCTTATATATCAGACCATAATTGTTCAGCCAAAGAGGAGTCATCCTTAACCATAGAGAGATTGAAAGGGACCATGCACTGGTTGAAAGCTACCTTCAAACTCAAACCCAGTTGATAGGCCACTTTGATGATGCTTCTAGGCAGATGGAAGATGAGTGCATTATGGCCAGCCAGAGGAGATGGAACAGCCTCCCTCACAGCCTCAAGAACAGGGAGTACCATACTCCAGAAATACTGAGGGGTGCATTGGAAAGGGCACCATTATATAAGGGGGCCATGCAGGTCAAAAATATCCAATGGTTGGGACTAAAGTTCAGCCCACCTTTGCTACTGGGGTTGAATGATGAAAATGACACAGATGCACAAGATATAGAATTGGAGAATGCATATAAGAGTAATGGTTTTTACCCCTTGGGGAAACTCCCACACTTCTTCCTTAGGAAAACAGGGGGGCTATCAAAGCCTTGAAGGAAATGCAGGACGAGGATTAGTTTCTCAGAGGATGAGAAACCATTCAGTAGGGGGGTAATGATGAGCTCCATCATTAGACATATTTGGAGGGGTTAATGGTCACCTTTTTTCCTTCTTAGATCTCTTTTTCTTTCATTTTTATTATTATTTGGTTTTATGATGCTAGTATAGGTGCTGATTAAAGCTAACATACTCTGAGTGCCTAATATGAGGTTGAGTGTAGAAAATCATGATTTATTAATAATTTTTATAAGGATTTTATCATAAATACTTGGACACAACAAGGAGAAATTATTGGAGGATTGTCCACCATCCTTAACTCTCAAATGCAGCCAAAGGATCCCAAAGATTCTCTCCAAGAAATTCGAATTCCAAATGCAACCAAAGGATCCCCAAGGATTCTCTCCAGCTTTTTGAATTCTAGAGGTAGCCAAGTAGCTCAAAGAGGAGTACACTCAATATTTGTTTACTTGGAGTCAAGTGGACTCAATCACTATTTTCTAGGGAGTTGTTGGTAGCTTCCCTATAGAATAAATAGAGTAGAGCTAGAGCGAGGAAGATTTAGTCAATTCTAGTTGAAACTTTGTTGCAAGCTGTTGAGATTTTTATTATTTTACTCAGTGATCAAACTTTCATAGATGTATGAGGTTATTCTTTTATGAAATGAGTAGACCGATTTGATTCAACTGATTTAAGTTTCAGGGAGCTAGGCTCGTGGGTTAGGGCCCAATCCATGTGCCTCAGCTTCTCTGTTGTTTTCATTCTTTCCTTTCTGTCATTTAGCTGTTGTTGCTTCTGTCATTTAGTTAGTTCTGCTTCTGATAGTTTCATTGTTACTTAGTCTTTGCTTTCAGTTTTTTGTTGTAGTTTTTCATTTGCTTGTGAGTAGTAGAATAGAGGATATGACTCTAAAATCTATTGATCTATACTTCCCTTCTCATCTTTATCGATAGAGCTTGAGGAGGGTAAACCTTCCCAAAGACCAAAAACATTGATTTTTTTTCACTATTTCCATCTCTGCATTACACCTCTAAGCCTTGCTTTTATGCCTCCATTCCCTCCTATTTTCTGCTTATTTTAACTATTTCACCCACCTTTTTTTCCTAACAGCACTTAAACCCTTCATCCACCTTATTCCTTTGTTTCTATTGGTTATGGTCACCTTACTCATTTTAACGCAAAAACGTTAGAAAAATCGTCAAATTTGACCTCTTCCTTTCCTCCTTGAAATCCCCGCTACCGTACTTCACTCATCGCAGATCGCAGTTTTCATTCAATTCCGTTAACACTTATCGCTCCCATCTACTGATTGCGATATTTCGATCGCGCTCTGCCACTGGTCCCACCGCCACGTCACCCATAGCAATCACAGTTTTCATTCGATTCCGTTAACACTTATTGTCATCAGAAACCAGATTATCCACAGTATCATAGTACAATGGTCGACATTTCGAATCCCAACGGGGATCCTTCCGTTAACACTTACCGCTCCCATATGCCGATTGCAATATTTCAATTGCGCTCCACCGCCGGTCCCACCACCATGTCACCCATAGCAATTGGACATCGCACTATTTTCCTCTTCCCTTCAAGACTTATCATTCACGATTTCCTTACCCTTTCTAATGTAAAATGCTTGAAAACCATCGCAATTCGACCTTCTTCCCTTACTCCTTGAACTTCCTGCTACCGTATATCGCAAATCATAAATCACAATGTTTCGTTCCTTCCGTTAACACTTATCGCTCCCATATCTCGATTGCAATATTGTGATCGCGCTTCCCCGCTGGTCCCACCGCCACGTCACCCATCACAATCGCACTTCGCACATTTTCCTTTTTTTTCTTTTAGACTTACCACTTCCAAACGTTGATTACGATATTTTGATCACGCTCCACTGTCGGTCCCACTGCCACGTCACTCAGTCCATTTCGCACATTGCAACTCTTTCCTGTTCGCATTTCGCTCGTCGCAACTATTAACCCTTTGCACTTCGGGACTTTTGCTCCATCGCATCTCCGCCATCGCACTTTTCAAATTATTCTGCTCCAAAGCCATTTTTGCGCTATAATAAATTTCAAACCCCCTCTTTCCACTTCTAAGCCCCATTTCATGTTTTGAGCCCTCCATTAACACCTTTTACCCCTTTTCTTCTCCAAACTGCAAATCAACATTTTCTCAATCAAAATTACGTCATGGATAGTTTAGCTGCATGGATAGAAGCATGGTAGATAGAGCATAATATAAGTAGGGTGTGTTTAGCCGATTGGCCAAGTTAAGTGCGTTTTAAATTAGTTTCCTTTCTGCAACTTAGTTTAGTTTCTTTCTAGTCATTTCCTTTCAGAAATTTAATTTAGTTTCTTTCTATCATTTCATTTCAACATATTAAATTAGTTTCATTTCATTCATTTCCTTTCAGTAAATTACTTCTTAGTCTTTATCATAGTTTAAGAGATAGCACCCTTTCGCAAAGCACAAGGGGATGAAATGAACCAAATGCATCTGATGTGTATATAGCTCTATCACCTCCAAGTTTGTGCGAACCCTGGGTTGATAATGTAAAGTAGGGCATCCCCTGGGAGTTGTAGCACTCTTGGTGCAATACCAAGGCTCACCAAGAAGCAGGGGGTAAAGGTTATGAGTTGCATAGTGCGATGTGCCATGATCAGAGGGTGACGAGGCATGATGGAGGCGGGGCCCAAACTTATATCGTCGGGAGTGTTTTTTTATGAGAAACGGAGGTAAAAGCTGCGACTTGCGAAGTGCGGTGTGCGATGAGCGGAGGGTGACGCGACGGAAGGGTGGGTCCCAAACTCATATCGCAAATCACAATCGGGAGTCGGGGAGTTTCTTATTATGAGAAACGGGGGTAGAGGTTAAGCGATGTGAAGTGCGATGTGCGATGAGAGGAGAGGTGATGTGGCATGACGGAGGTGGGGTCGCCTACAAATCGCAATCGGGAGTGTTTTGTTATGATAAGCGGGGGGTAAAGGTTAAGAGTTGCACAATGCGATGTGCGATGGGTAGAAAGGCGATGTGGCATGACAGAGGTGGGGCCCGAACTCATATTACAAATCGCAATCGGGAGTGTTTTTTTATGAGAAGCGAGGGGTAAACGTTACGAGTTGTGCAGTGCGATGTGCGATGAGCGGAGAGGTTTGGCGATGCGAAAAGGTAATTGGTAAGTGCTATTTCCTCTTTTGACTGCGGAGTATCCACCCGACCTATGCTTAAACTTCTTGGCCTTCAATTTAACCATTCATGCCTTATCCCTGTGATTTTCTTATAGGGGCCACTTCTCCACCTTCTATGCAGTCACAGGACAACATAAACCATAAATCATTTGTGAAAATCCAACTCGGAATATGTTTTATTAAAATAATTAACTATTTTAATGAAGACCCTAAGTCTAAACTTAGGGAAACTAAATAATTAAAGGGTCTTAATAAAACGGAGTGTGAATCTTCTAAAGAACATGGAACAAGTTAAGTTATAATCTTAGTCGTTGGTTAGAGATCTAATATCGACCGTTGATATCTCAACAAGAAGACTATAAAGGAAGGCTTGAGGGTTATTTGGAAAACACACCAGTGCATATACTCAGTTTCCCAAGTAAATCGATTTTCTCAGTGGCTAAATTTCGATAAGAGAAAATCAATCCATAGGGAGAGTTGCAGGTGGAGGAGAGACATAGAGGGTTCAACATCAATCCGGGGTGCAGAAGCAGGTTACGTAGTGGTAGAAAGAGACAACGCAGAGGCAGGAAGGGAAAAGCGCAGAGGCGACGCAGTTCTACGTAATCCCCACACAGAGCCAGCACATTGGTGATGTAGGAGGCCCAGGAGGGTCATTCCGGGGTCGTTTCTCATCAGAAAATTTTGTGAGAAATTTATCCAGTGTTTTCATAGGGAATTTCTCTTCATTATTGTTGATTGTAAATTGTACAAGAATATTTTTTCTGAAGAATAATAGAAACCCTCATCTGTTGCACCATTTTTCCCGCATTGGGTGTTTTTGGGGACAATTGTCCAAAAATCTCTGTCATTATTGTGCTAGTATTTCCTTATAATTTTTCCCAATATTTGTATGGTGAAGTCTGCATTTGAATTTATTTTAATATTTACTAAAGATATTTCCATAAATAACTTATTTTTGAATAATAAGTAGGAGAAATAATATCAAATATTGCAGTAGAATTTCAAGATTGAAATTTTCACATGGTATTAGAGCAAGGTTGAGCAAGAAATCAGGAGGTTCTATGCCAAAGTGAAATCATGGTGCTGCTCTAGTAGATAATTGTACTCCTAAGGTTTTACGCATTCCTTCTTTAGAAGTTGTTGGGAAAAGAAAATTCACAAAGAAGATGGAAGATCGCTATTTCAGAGTTGGACTCAAGGCTAGAAAAGGAATGTGCATGTTTATCTAGCTCTACATCATCATATGATTGGTATATTGATAGCAGGGCTTCAGCCCATATGACTGAAGAAATAGATCATTTATCTAGCTATCAAGAAGAATGGATGGACTTCCAAATTACTATGGGAAACAAGAGAAAGTGTACCTTTGTAGAAAAAAGGACCGTAGCATTTCAAACAAAATCAAGAGACAGTATCTGAGCCAAAAATGTGTTGCATGTGCCAGGTATGGGCATGAATTTAATTTCAGTATCTCAATTGAAGGAAAAAGGATATGATGTATACTTTATCAAAAGGAAAGTTTATGTCAAGCATCCAAGTTGGAAGAAGAAGGCTCAGATTGGGACTCAAAGCAACAGACTATACAAGTTGAAGCTAGAGTCTCCAATGCCACTGATAGGAAGCAATATTAGTGGAAAATCATATCTGAATGAGCTATGGCATAAACGAATGGGGCATCTACACCATGGAGCTTTGAGAATGCTCATAGAAAATGTTATTGGAGTTCCCTTCCTTAGCACCAAGCATGATGACGTATACAAAGGGTGGGTACTAGGGAAGTACACTAAAGTAGCATATTCCAGAAGCAACAATAGGGCGAAAAGTGTATTGGTACTAATATACGCAGATATCTATGGATAAATTTGCACTAGTGATCTTAGTGGAGGTAAGTACTTTGTCACCTTCATTGATGACCATTCCAGGAAAACTTGGATTTACTTCTTAAAGACCAAGGATGAGATATTTGATCGGTTCAGGGAATTTAAAGCTCTGGTAGAAAACCTGACCAGGAAGAAAATAAAAGTATTGTGCTCAAATAATGGTGGGGAATATACTGATAAAGAGTTCACAGATTTATGCGCAAGCGAGGGCATCAGGAGAGAATGGATCGCTCCTTATAATTTGGAGTAGAATAGAGTTGCATAATTGAATAACATGACTATTTTTGGGGCAGAAAAGGAAATTTTGTATGACTAGGATCTGCCTAGATTTATATTGGAAGAAGCATTCAACGTAATGGTATATATCTAGAATATGACCCCTCACATAGCATTGGGCAAGACAATGCCTGAGAGTGTCTTCATAGGGATGAAAAATAAGGTAAGTCACCTCAGGAATTTTGGGAGTGTGGCATATTTTCATGTTCCAGATGAGAAATGAAGCAAACTAGATTATACTGTTGAGAAAGGGTATCTTGTAGGATATAGAGAGAAATCTAAGGCATACGGAATCTACATTCCGGATAATCGGAAAGTTGTAATAGGGAGGGATGTGACATTCATGGAGGATCAAGCCTTCAGAAAATCTCGAGAGATGCCTACTAAAGAACAGTCTAAGGATGTACCTCTTGTCCAGCGGCAGCTAGGAGAAGATCCAGCAGATGGACAACCATCAGGATCTAGCACTGTGACCAGTACTAGTATTTCTTCAAGAGAAGAAAAGCTAGATGGCTCGTAGCAAATGGGACAACAGGAAGAATAAATGATTGAGCCACCCACCACCAATGGAAAAAATAACAAATAAGTACGACAAATGCTTAAATATGCTAAGGAGTTTGTTGGGGTTCCTAAAATTGGGAAAACGCAGCATAGGCAGCCTAACAGATACCAAGCATTGGTAGCACATGTTGAATAACCCTATATCTTTCAGGAGGTCGTACAACATCAAGTTTGGGTGGATGCCATGGTAGAGGAATACATCTCTATCATGACTGATGATGTCTGGGAAGTCGTACCTAGACCACATGAAAGATCAGTTGCAGGTTCTATGTGGATCTACAAGATCAAGTACATTGTAGATGGAAGTGTAGAGAAATACAAGGGCAGGTTCATGGCTAAGGGATATGCTCAGAAGGAAGGGATAGACTACGAAGAAACCTTCGCCCCTATAGCAATACATGCCTCTATCAGATCCATTAAATCCCTTGTAGCATAGATGGGATAGGAAATTCACCAAATGGATGTCAAGACTACATTCTTGAACAGGGTGATAGAAGAAGGGGTTTACATCGAACAACCAGAATTCTTCGTAACACATGAGAAGAAGTATCATATATGCAGGTTGAAGAAATCCTTGTATGGGCTTAAACAACCATCTAGAGCATGGTATGGTCGAATATATGGATATTTGCAGCAGATAGGATTTATCAAGAGTGACGTTGATCCCAATCTATACTATCTCACAATAGAGAATGAGCCTATGAATTTGGTTTTGTATGTAGATGATTTATTTTTGACAGGATCATCTAGGCTCATCAAAGACTACAAGAAGAATCTAGCAGAAGAATTCTACATGAAGGATTTGGGGCTGATGCACTATTTTTTGGGATTGGAAGTTTGGCAGCAAAAAGGAGAAATCTTCCTTGGGCAAGGAAGATATGATACAAAAATTATAAAGAGATTTAGAATGAAGGACTATAAACCCATGGCTACTCCAATGATTACCAATTGGAAGAAAATAGATACATCTGAAGATAAATAAGTGGACCCAACTTGTACAGGCAGCTCATAGGGTCTCTCATGTATTTGGTCAACACCAGGACAGACATTTGTTGTGTTGTTAATTCCCTTAGTCAGTTCCTGGTGGAGCCAAAGCGGGTGCACTGGGCAGTTGTTAAGCATGTTCTCTGATATTTGCGAGCAATAGTCAAAGATGGATTAATATACACCCGAGGTGATGATATAAAACTGCATGGATTCACTTATGCAGAATGGGCAGGAATTTTAGTAGATCAGAAAAGTAACACAGGGTACTACTTCAATATTGGATCAGAAATGACCTCCTGGTGCAGTAGGAAGTAGAAGTTCGTCGCACTGAGCACAACGAAATTTGAATATATGGTTGCTGGAAAAACTTCATGTGAGGCCATATGGCTTAGAAAACTGCTCGTGAATTTATTGAGAAGGAATATGAAGGCGACCAACATGCTATGTGATAATCAGAGTTGCATTAAGCTCTCTGAGAATCTTATTTTTAATGATCGGTCAAAGCACATTGACATTAGGTTTAATTTTATCAATATTGTGTTCAACATGGGTAGTATAGTTGTAGTACATCCCCACAGGAGATCAGGTAGCAGACATCCTCATTAAGGCCCTAGGGAGAAAAAAGTTTGTTCAATTCAAGGAAAATATGGAGATGATTGAAAATTCATTTCAGTAGAAGAAATGGATGAGGCAGCACTTGAGAGGGAGTTGTAGTATGGATGCGGCAGTGGTAGTGCAATGTCATGGGCTTCAATAGCACAGTGGTTGGTGGACAACCATTTAGACATCAACAGTGCAGAGGATGCTTTAGGGTCAGAACAGTATGCAACAGGCATTTTGTTAGAGCACTTTCCTCGCTAAAAGGGAGTGTTTATTTTTGGTAGCATCAAAAGTGCTATAAGTATCAAAATTTGTGGAGAGACATAGGCACATGTATTCCAAAAAACCCAGAAATCGTTTTTGAAAATTCGACTCGAAATATGTTTTATTAAAATAATTATTTATTTTAATGAAAACCCTAAGTCTAAAATTAGGGAAATTAAATAATTAAAGGGTATTAATAAAACAGAGTGTGAATCTTCTATAGAACATGGATCAAGTCAAGTTATAATATTATCCATTGATTAGAGACCTAATCTCAGTCGCTGATATCTCAACAAGAAGACTATAAAGGAAGGCTTGAGGGTCATTTGGAAAACACACAGTGCAGATACTCAGTTGCCCAAGTAAATCAATTTTATCAGTGGTTGAAGTTCAGCAAGAGAAAATCTATCCAGAGGGAGAGTTGCAGGTGGAGGAGTGATTTGATTTTGAATGTTAGTTTTGTTGTGCTAATTTCATCTTTAGATTTAAAATTTATATGTTGATCTTATGCTTAATGTGCATAGGTTTCCTTGGTGTTTATTTGTGCCAAATGGGTAAATTAAATAAGTATTAAAGTTAAATTAAAGAGCATAAATCATGAAATACAAATGCTTAACAGCAGCAAAAACAAGTACATCAAACCATCACAATTGATCCATCAACACAGTGTTTTGATGAAAGAGTTCACCCCTCCTGGGCTACATCTCATTGGTCCAGCTTCCATGGCATGGGCCTCTGTATTAGCTCAAAAGTGAAAAAATTGTTGTTTACATTCACTGACAGATCATGAAACATGCTTCAATGTGTGCAGAATGTCCACAACATTCATAAATGGCTCTTCAATCTCTGAATATGGTCTTCAACTGATCTAGGCATGGCCTTCCCTCCTGGTGGCCCTGGGCTTCTTTAATCTTAAAAGTGGAAAAATCACTTTCAAAAGTGCTCCTCTGCCTCTACAACCTGTAATGAATCTTCCTGAGCCAAAATTTCTCAAAAATTTCTCCAAATATGTTCATTTAATTTTCCTAGGAACTCTCCTCCAAATCTGGAGAAGACTCCAGTTAGCCCCGCCAATTATGGAGGCTCGCCGAACTTGGCGGACTCCTCCAACTAAACTGCTAAGTTAATGACGAATTAATTAAGTGATAAGTTGATTTACTGTGTGTTTAGGGTGCATTAAGGGTGTTTAGTTGTGGCGCTGCGGTGAGGTTATGTGGTTTGGTTCTATTGTGAGGGGGCTGGCCCCCTCCTCCGCCCAATGGTCGATCCATATTATTATAATTTTAAGTCGCGGGCATATATTTATAATATCAGAGTTATGGTATGTTTGTTAGAGTGAAGACTGGTGTGGGGGAGGTCATGGGATCGAGCCCCGACCTCCGCCCTTCCGCCCATTATATGTTTTTCCATACCAAATACTACTACGCCACCATATAGTTTAAAACTTTGTAATATTTAAAATATTTCGACCATAATTAATATTTTCCACTGCACCTTACCATAAGGTTTGCACCATATACGAAATTTAATTTGGACTTTGGCCTAAACCCAATAAAAACACGCCACATCACCCAAAGTACGAACCACTAGAAACATGACACATCATCCATATTCAAAACCAGTCACAGAAGGACAAGTGTCATAGTGTCATTGGCTCGAAGGGCCTTTGACCATGGCTGACCTCTGTTGACTCCTTTAACTTCTTTATTTTTTTTAAATTCACCTATTCTGAACGGCGATCAACGGGCTATAACTTCTTCATCCGGAGTCGGTTTTCGATGAAATTAAATGTGTCAGATTCCTTGTGACGGGATAGTCACGGTCGTTTAGTTTCAAATCAATTATTAGAAATTTAATTTTTGAGCTTTTATATTGAGCACCAGATCCAAGAGAGATAGGGAGGGTTCAACACCAATCCTAGGTGCAAGAGTAGGTGACATAGTGGTAGGAAGAGAGAGCGCAGAGGCAGGAATGGAACATCACAGAGGTGACATATTTCTGTGCAATCCCCACACAGAGCTAGCGTAGTGGTGATATAGGAGGCCCAGGAGGGGTCCTTCAGGGGTCATTTCTCATCAAAATAATTTATGAGAAGTTTCTCGAGTGTTATCATAGAGAATTCCTCTTCATTACTATTGATGGTAAATTGTACAAGAAGATTTTTGCTAAAGAATAATAGAGACCCTCATCTGCTGCACTAGTTTTCCCACATTGGGTTTTCTAGGGACAATTGTCCAAAAATCTCTGTGTCATTCTTGTGCTAGTATTTCCCTATAATTTTTCTCAGTATTTGTATGGTGAATTCTGCATTTGAATTTAATTCAATATTTACTAAAGATATTTCAGTAAATAACTTATCTCTGAATAATAATTAGGAGAAATAATATCATATATTGCAGTAGGATTTCGAGATTGAAACTTTCACACTTGAAAGATCGTTTCTTTGATGTCTTTGTCATGCCAAGTCTTTCTTTATAGTTGGACCACCTCAATATGCATGAGGGCCTATAAACTAATTTCATCAAGAGCATTGAGCTATTTTAGCCTCTCCTACTGTAGAAATTATATGCACTAAGCATGCATATGTCCAAGATCCACCTGATCTCACACTATTTAACTTTATGCAAGATACTGAATCTATTCCACTTGTTAATCTTTTGCGGAAAAAATTAATTGCACACACATGTGAGGCATAAACAAAAATATTCAATCCCACATAACACAGTTTTTAACCGAGAAAGCCTGAAGCTGAAAACCCCAACTATATATTATGTACCATGGAGATCATATGAAAATCTCATACAAACGTACAAATCTTATCACAAGCTCTCAGTACAGTACAATCTTCATACACTAATCAGGCCCAATCTTGCAAATCCATGCACCGATCTTTGCCATCTACTAGCCTGCCTCCACTGCGCAATCTCTAATGAAGAATAGCTCTGAATGAATTCGAATTACTCCATCCTTGACTGCACAATCCTCATTGGCATCTCCACTATGTGTGTGAAGCAATCAATGCATCACTATAGTCACAACAGATAGTCTATCTTGCCCTTTCACCTATCTCCCCACTGGTCTCCACTGAAACTGCTATGCACTGTAGTTAACTGTTGTATTGTTCAGTTGATTAATGAGTTATTATTTGTGAATTAATTAACTAATTAATTCACTCCACTCTCACTAGTGTATCAATCAGTTAGACTAGATACAACTAGCTCAACTGAGTCTAACCGAGTTAAACTAAATACAACTCCATAACTACTTCTTCCAACTGTGTCATAACTCTGCCACTTGAGTTCTAACTAAGTCCTCCATGCATTAGCTCCAGTAAACCCTTGGGAATTGCATAATTCCCTCATTCCACTGATGTGCCACATCTGTGCACTGAAACAAAGTGCTCCAAGAGAATAAGTTGTTGTTTAGAGTCTGATTATTATTAAGAGCTAATAATAATCGACATGCATCTATTTTTAGATTGACGATCTATAAATAGACTTCGCCCAATATTCTAAAAATAGAATTTCATCTATTTTTCCAACTTGATCAACCATCCACAAATAGCATCCTGCAACTTCTGAAATATGATCACCATGTCTACAAATAGACATAGTCTAAAAATAGACTTGCGCCAAAAATAGCCTGCGAGCCCACTTAGTGAAGGCAACTCTTTTCACTAAGCTCATCATCTTGTTGAATCTCAACAACTACTGAGCATTCGTGACGTCTAGTGTCCAATTGTGCTACCATTCTTAGGGTGTTGTACTCAAACTCAATGGAAAATAATGCCTTCTTGCCGTAAACCAACTCAAAGGGAGTGAACGCACCGATGGGTTTCAAGGTGGTATTATAGGCCCAAGTGACCTCCACAAGTCGGGATTCCCAATCCTTTTTGTTGTTTCTGACAACTTTGGTCAATATGTTCTCCAAAGCTCTGTTCATGACCTCCACCTGTTGAAAAGTGTAACTAGGTCAGTCTTCATATTGACTATGTAATTATGAATTTTGTGTAAAGAATAAGACAAAGATAATAAAATGTATTTGTACTTGCTTCATTGGTTTCATGAGAAAGATTTTATTATAGTTTAAATAGACGTCTTCTTGATGTCTATCTAGGGTTTTGTCTTCTAGATATAAATGTAATAAGTGTCATATATGAAGGATCTAGAAATGCTCCAAGACCAAGTTTAGAAATAGTGGAAGAATAGCTCTCAAATGTTGGAATAGAAGCTATATTAATGTATCAAGTCAGTCTCCCTACAGTTGACAAGTCGTCCTACTAGTAAGAGGTATGGTCGACCTAAATTAAGTGAATGTACTCTATATATATACCCTTGTTTTTAAAATAAGTTGACAACAGGAATTTCGTTCAACTCTGAAATAAGTGTGGATTGGCTCTAAGAAAAATACAGCGTTTACATGCGGATTCAGGATCAGAAGAGTGTGGATTTCTCTATGGAAAAATATGACTATATGTAGACTAGTGAACAGACAGTGTAGAAATTATATACAAGATGCATGTATATATCCATATTCTCCTGATATAACAATATTTATCTTCTTGCTAAATACATAATCCTTCCACTGTTAATCTTTTGCGGAAATTAAAAGCAATTGCAAACACATGAAGCAATAAAAACAATTGCACATAACAGAGTTGTTTAACGAGAAATCCTGAAGCTGAAAACCCCAACTATCATATATTATGTATCATGGAGATCATGTAACAATCTCATACAAAGCTTATAACATCAAGCTCTCAGTAGAATCAATCGTCACACACTAATCAGAAGAAATCTGCAAATCCATGCACTGATTTCTTGCCCCCTGATAGCCTGCCTCCACTGTGCAATCCCTGTTGAAGAATAGCTCTAAATGAATTCGAATTTACCTTGCCTTGATTGCGCGATCCTCATTGGCAACTCCAATGTGTGTGTGGTGCAATCAATGCATCATTATAGTCACAAGAAATATTCCATCTTGTGTTTCACCTATCTCTCCGCTGGGTCTCCACTGGAACTGACATGCACTGTAGTTAACTGTTGTATTGTTCAGTTGATTAATGAATTATTATTTGTGAATTAATTAACTAATTAATTCACTCCACTCTCACTAGTGTATCATTCAATTAGACTAGATACAACTAGCTCAATTTAGTTTAACTCCAATAACTGAGTTAAACTGAATAACAACTCCATGAACTACTCTTCCAACTCTGTCATAACTTTGCCACTTCAGTTTTAACTGAGTCCTCCATGCATGAACCACTATTAAACCCTAGGAATTACGTAATTCCTTTAGCCCATTGATTTTCCAAATCGGTGCACTGAAATTAAGTGCTCCAAGAGAATAAGTTGTTGTTTATTATCGGATTATTATTAAGAGCTAATAATAATCGACACTTCTATTTTTAGATCGATGATCTATAAATAGACTTCGCCCGATATTCTAAAAACAGAATTTCATCTATTTTTCCAGCTTGACCAACCATCCACAAATAGCATCCTATAACTTCTGAAATATGATTACCATGTCTAAAAATAGAAATAGTCTAAAAATAGACTTCTACCAAAAATAGCCTGTGGGCCCACTTAGTGAAGGTGACTCATTTTCACTAAGCTCATCATCTTGTTGAATCTCAACACTCCCTCTCAACAAGATAGGGATTATCCTTCACCCCAATCCTACCTCTATGGTATTCAAATTTTCTCTTGCCGAGTGCCTTCATCATAATATCTACATCCTGATCTTCCGTAGGAATGTACTAAAGCAACATGATCTTCTGCTGCACACAATCTCTGATATGACGATACTAGATATCAATATTTTTAGATCTATCATGAAACACAGGATTAATCAAGAGTTTAATGCAACTCTGATTATCACAATGTATCACTGTAGGATCTAAATATGAACCAAACAAACCAACCAGGATCCTCCTCATCCAAATAGGCTCACATGCAGCTTGAATTGCTGCCATGTATTCTACTTCCGCTGAACTGAGTGCCACAGATCTTTGTTTCCTGCTGTACTAATAAAATTCCGTAGATCTAATACTAAAAATCCCTCCTGATGTTCTCTTTCTGTCTGTTGAGATGCCTGCCCAATCTGCATCCGTGAAGCCATGCAACTTCACCTCATCTGTATGTCTGTACCATAAGCCATACTCAGATGTGCCCCTAAGATACCTCAGGACATGCTTTCCTGCCTTCCAAAAGAGCTTGGTAGGCTTAACCATCGCTTGTGAAAGCCGGTTCACTGCATAGCATATGTCTAGTCTTGTATTAACTAAATACATGAGCGAACCCAACAATTGTCGATAAACAGTGGCATCCACTACCTCCGCCGATGTAGCATCCTCTTTCCTCTAATTTCTTGGAAGAGGAGTGTCAATAGGCTTGCAGCCTTGCATTGGAAACTTCTCCAGTATCTCCCAGGCATACTTGCCTTGAGACACAAACAGTTCATCTTTCTGCAGCCATATTTCCAATCCAAAGAAATAATGAAGGAGGCCCAAATCCTTCATCTCAAACTCCTTTGCAAGATCTACCTTGCATGAGTGTATCAATTGCTCATCACCCGTTAGTATTAAATCATCAACATAAAGAACAATGATTAAAAGCTTACCCTCCACCACAATTTGGTACAGGTTTTCATCCGCCTCACTCTTGGTGAAGCCAAGTCCAGTGAAATAGCTGTCAATCCGAGTGTACCAGGCATGAGGTGATTGTTTCAGCCCATACAACCCTCTTTTGAGCCTGCACACATGCGACTTGTTGTTGAAGATCTCAAATCCTTCATGCTGCTCAACGTACACATCTTCCTCAATGATCCCATTAAGGAACACAGTCTTCACATCCATCTAATGAATGTGCCAACCCATCTGCGCTAAGAGAGCAAGGATGGTCCTTATGGAATAATACCGTGCCACAGGTGCAAAGGTTTCTTCATAATCAATCCCCTCGATCTGTGAGAAGCCTCGAGCAACAAATGTTTCCTTATACTTCTCGACACTCCCATCAACAGCTTGCTTTACCTTGTAGATCCATTTCGAATCTACCACTGATTTACCCACCGGCCTTGGAACAATCTCCAAAGCACTGTTTCTGACAATGGAGTCATACTCCTCCATCATGGCATCTACCCATGTGGGCTCCTGTGCTGCTTCTTCAAAATAAGATGGCTTTTTCACGACACACTTGCTCATAAGAGCCATGTATCCAGTAAAATGGTCAGGTGACTGTCTCTATCTGTGTTGTGATGTAGGGAATCCTACATTCTGTGCCAAATCAAGCTTCAGTCTCTCAACTTCCATGGTGTGCTTTCTACTAATTCTGATGTTTGGTTATGCATGAGTGGACTCCTCTACTCCATGAACTTCCTCTTGTGGTTGATCCACATCCGGAGGCTCTTCTATCGGAACAGGCAGTTTCTCCACTTCATGCAAGTCTAGCTCCCTCTCAAGCATAGCTCGTGCAGCACCCACAATCGTTCTATTCTTCCTCTCCGCAACCCCATTCTGTTGTGGGTTATGAGGCGCTATGAGTTCTCTTCGAATTCCTTCTTTTCTATAGAATTCTTTGAATTCATCCGAGATGTATTCACCACCATTATCGCTCAGTAGAGCTTTCACTTGCTTCCCCGACTCCTTCTCCACCAACGCTTTAAACTCACGAAACTTTGAGAATGTTTCTCTCTTCTTCTGCATGAAGAAGATCCAGCATCTACGAGAATATTCATCAACAAGTATAACATAATACCTGTGTTTTTCTGTTGAAGCAACCGAGAAAGGTCTACACACGTCTATGTGAATTCTCTCAAGGATCACTGAAGCACGGTTTTCGTTCTCATGAAAAGTGGTCTTCACAAACTTACCCATAGTACATCCCTTGGACTTATCTGACTGCACAAGAGTACCCTTGGGAAGTCCAGTAGAAATCTGCTGCAAAATCTTCAAAGCGCCATCATGAAGATGGCCCAATCTCCTGTGCCATAATTCACCCTCATCCCAGCTCACCACTTCTTCTGCTTTTCCCATTATTTCAGCACAACCATCTACCTCCAGCTTGTAGAGATTCTTAACTCAAATCCCTATCCTCTTGGTTTGACCCATTGTTATATGTCGCAGGAAACCTTTTCCATCGCTAAAAACAACGTCATAACCTTTTTCTTCCAACATTTCGACCGAGACCATGTTCTTCTTCAGACCTGGAACATGCATAACATCTTTCAACAAGAATGGATTATTGGACTCCCTTTCAAAGGTAATGGTCCCAATGTCGGTCGCATTATATCGACCATCGTCGCCCATCTCTATATTCATTTGAAGGTCCTTCTCCTCCAAGTCACTAAACAAATCCTTGTCTCCCATCATATGGAAAGACGCACCACTATTAAGATACCACACCAATCCCATATAGCTTGAAACCAAGCATGCGATCAAAGAGAAATCAAGTTCAAATTGCAAGGCTAAGGCCTCTCCAGCTGTAGCTCCAGTAGCCTTCTTGTTCTTCTTCTTCTGTGGGCAGTTAGTGGTGAAATGCCCATGTTCGTGACAGTGAAAACACTTCACCTTGGACAAATCCTGCTTCTTGCCTTTATCTTCGGATTTTGAAGGAAAATTCTTCCCCTTCCCTTCCTTTCTTTGGCAGCCAAAGAGAAATTCTCTTCATATTCATTCTTTGATGAAGAGCCATCCCTGGTACCTCGCCTTATCTCCTCCTGCACAAGATCCAACCAAATTCGCTCCCATCCCGGCAATTTCTCCCGTCCATTGACAGAGTCTTCGTAGCTATGCCAACTCTTCGAAAGCCCAAGGAAAACCATGATCAGAAAGTATTCATCATCAACATTAATCCCCACACTTCCCATTTCATCTCTATAGTGGACAAACTACGTGAGATATTTTGGAATATTGTTGCCCTTCTCCATTTTTATTTTTCTGAGCTTATCTTTCAGTGCCAACTTCCTCTGGTCGTTGTTGCTTTGGAAAAAATCTTTCAAAGCCCTCCACATTAAAAATGGAGTGGATTTCCCATGAAGGCTGGACACAATATGGTCCTTCACACCTTCCAACAGAATTCTTCTTTTCTTTGCTATCTTCTTTTACCATGCGTCAAGTAATGCAGCATCACTAGATCTCGGCTTGGGAACATCGCTATCGATGAACTCCTTCAGTCCATTATCCTCCAGCACTCCCTCCATCCTATCCTTCTAGGCTATGTAATTTGAGCTCCCTCAAGTTCATACTCCAATCGCAACCCATTGAAATACATTTCAATATATACTCAACTGTCGCACCAAGAATTTTTTGCAGCAAATTTGAATTGTCCACCAACACAAACTCAACAATTCTTCATAATTGCAATCTTCAAGAATTAACACTGCTCTGATACCATGTAGAAATTATATAAAATATGCATGTATATATCTGAATTCTCCTGATCTAACAATATTTATCTTCTTGCTAAATACAGAATCCTTCCACTGTTAATCTTTTGCGGGAGTTAAAATCAATTGTAAACACATGAAGCAATAAAAATAGTCACACATAACACAGTTGTTTAACAGGAAAGCCTGAAGCTGAAAACCCCAACTATCATATATTATCTATCATGGAGATCATGTAACAATCTCATACAAAGCTTAGTACATCAAGCTCTCAGTACAATCAATCGTCACACACTAATCAAAATAATCTGCAAATCCATGCACCGATTTCTCGCCACCTGATAGCCTGCCTCCACTACGCAATCCCTACTAAAAAATAGCTTTGAATGAATTCAAATCTACCTTGCCTTGACTGCGCAATCCTCATTGGAAACTCCAATGTGTGTGTGGTGCAATCAATGCATCACTATAGTCACAACAGATATTCCATCTTACTCTTTCACCTATCTCTCCACTGGGTCTCCACTCGAAATGACATGCACTGTAGTTAACTGTTGTATTGTTCAGTTGATTAATGAGTTATTATTTGTGAATTAATTAACTAATTAATTCACTCCACTCTCATTAGTGTATCATTCAATTAGACTAGATACAACTAGCTCAACTGAGTTTAACTCCGATAACTGAGTTAAACTGAATAACAACTCCATGAACTACTCTTCCAAATCTGTCATAACTTTTCCACTTCATTTCTAACTAAGTCCTCCATGCATGAACCACCAATAAACCCTAGGAATTGCGTAATTCCTTTAGCCCACTGATTTTCCAAATCTGTGCACTGAAATTAAGTGATCCAAGAGAATAAGTTGTTGTTTATTGTCGGATTATTATTAAGAGCTAATAATAATCAACACTTCCATTTTTAGATCGACGACCTATAAATAGACTTCGCCCAATATTCTAAAAATAGAATTTCATCTATTTTTCCAAATTGACCAACCATCCACAAATAGCATCCTGCAACTTCTGAAATATGATCACCATATCTAAAAATAGACTTGCGCCAAAAATATCATGTGGGCCCACTTAGTGAAGGCAACTCATTTTCACTAAGCTCCTCATCTTGTTGAATCTCAACAGACATGTGTGCAGATTTCTGTGTGGGAAAACAATGACTATATGTGGATTGTTCTGGACTAAAGTGCGGATTTCACATAGTATAAAAAGTGCGGGTTTTTGAATTATAGTATAGGGATATATTGCGGATCTGTCTAAGGTACCACATCTTATGTTTATCGGACCTTACACTAGGAATAATTTGCATACATACCTCAGAAATATTACCTAATGTTCTGTGTCACCTAGTGGATTAAAGAACCTGAAATATAAGAAAATTCAAGGGCAATACACCAATACTACAAGTGTGGATATATTTGAAGTCGGCTTTGAGATTAGATTATTGATCAATATGCTCCTACAGTACCTGAAGTCCAGACAATGACATAAAGAAAGAAAGTATTCTTAAAGGTGTGAAAGCTGAGGAAGGTAAATCACATATTTACCTTTCTAACCACAGCTCAAGGAATAAAGTCGCAAGAGTATGAAAATTGAATATGATTCAGTATCTAATGGTTGACTAAGCAACAAGAAGTAAAACTTAGAGAACAAGTTCTCTAGTACCAGCGTAGAGCAGTGCAGATTGGTGAAGAAGAGAAGAATCAAGTTTGAAGAGGCAGTGACAAGGTCTTGGAAGCATACCTAGGTCAAGGGCCTGAGTCTTGGTCATGGTACTTGTCATTTGAAGATTTATAAGAAGAATTCCTTACGGGTTTTCCTCTCCAATAGGGAGAGGTTTTTCCCTGGCTCTAGGAGCCTAATTTTATGTCTTGTGTATTTTGATAATTGACTTGATGAAAGACTAAATAATATAACAAAGAGAAGACATAAGTAACTCAAGTAAGCTCACAAGTAATTATCAAAAAGAGAATTTGAATTAATCTCTAGCCCTCAGAATTCTCAACATGGGATCAGAGCTAAGGTGATAAAGACAAAGGGATATTTGGCAAGAAGACACTCAAGGATCAAAATTCAGTTTTCTAAGAAAGCATCAAAGAAAAAATCAAAGTCTACATTGAAAAGTCAAATCAGTTTGCAAGGAAATGCTCAAGCCATCTCAATAAGACTGTCAACCTTACTCAAAGAATCCACACATCGAGGAGGTAATCTTGGACATCAAAGATTCTTGATATTAAAGACATTGTTGGAAGACACATCATTAAGCATCACCCAACACTATTGAATATATCTTCATAAGAAGTAATCCATGATCATCAAGGATCCAAGATCACCTACTTTGAAATCAATCTAAGAGGAAGTTACTGCCATCATCTTCAACAAGGAAGTTGATAGAAGAAGAAAAGAATCTACTCAAGTAAGTATCTTTATGACTTCATATGGATCCATCAAAATGTATTCTTTTCAAAGAAAGAAAAAAACTAGTTAGGGTTTCAACTTTCCTACATGAAAGACAAGGAGAATGAAGTCATCCCAAATACATGAAGGGAGATATAAGATCCCAAAGGATTCTTATAGAATCCATAAAAGACTCTCTCATCTCCGATGTACAAAATCTAGAATCATCAAAAGGAATATATGAGAAATTAGTGGAGCTATTCTCTGTGAGTACTGCAGGAAAATCAATCTCTCTGAGATCAACTGCAGGAACTAGGAGAAGTAATGTCTGACACTCAGATGACTATAGTGGTGTTGAACGCTCTGCCAAAAGAATGGGGAAACGTCACTTCAAGTTTATATGGGAAGAAAGAATCCACACCATTCCACAATTTGTGGTACCTATCTAAAATGGAGGAAACAATATTGAAAGCCAAAGATGTTACAGGATCAAATGAAGGGAATAAATCCTTTGCAACCATGTCCAGGAAGAAAGGAAGATTTGGTAATTTTGGTCCTCATAATAAAAGAAGAAATATGGAAAAATCACAATGCTTTCGATGTAATGAACTTGGGAATTATAAAATAAATTGTTCTTAATCTGAAAAGGACAAGAGAAATAGGGAATAAGCCCATGTCTCAGAAATGAGGGAAGAACCTAATGCAAATAAATCTAACAAAGAAGAAGCAAGGGATCTCCACTATGATTGAGATCATCTTCTCCTTTAAGTGATTTCTATTGGTTGTATTATAGGAAGTAGTGTAGCATTCTGATCGAATCATGGTAGGAGCTCTTGGTGAAACAACTCCAAGAAAACCTCTCTGATAACATGAGTAATGGAAGGTAATCATCAAGATCAAGGGTCATCATCAAAACATAATTCTAGGATGTGATGACATATTGATGGAGCATGTCAAGGGAATGAAGCTCTTCATTCTAGAAAAACTGCTACATGATGACTCATGGAAAAAGGTATGAGGTATATATATATTTATATGCTGACACTGGATACTATGAAGTCATGTCATATGGTTGCAGGTAATGGACTTCTATATTTATAAGTATGATCTATGGATGAGTATCTCTTGGTGCACTGACAGATGAAATCAACATAGTCTATCCTCATGGAATATGAGGTGGTTGTATATGAACGAGGAACTGGAAAATTTGTAAGTTTCTAGGAATGAATAATGTGTAGAAAGGAAGAGATCATGAAATGCAACCATTTCAAGAGGCAGTTATCATATGAAAGCCAAGAAGATGTGACTAGGAGATCTCCTGGGAGGATATGTAGACTCTGACAGAAGTCTGGTAAGGAAGAAGACCCTTGAAAAAACATATCATTAGAAGATGTGTCAATCTGAATAAAGGATGTCGATGCCTACATGAATATTTCATGGTGAAAGATCATCACTGAGGTAAATTTTTTTTTAAAAATCTCATATGTATATGTTTATTTGGATGAATTTGTGCAGGCTTGCTAATCATGAGAAAGGATGTATGATCCTTGGATATGATTTGAAGGAAATCAACATGGCATAACAGTGGACCAGATGAGAAAGACTGATGAATCACTTTTTGATAGTGGGAATGACTCGTGATTGAAAGAGATGGATGATTGGTGCCCTATGAAGCAAAAAGTTGAAGATTCCTCAATATCAAAGTCCATGAAATTGAGGGGAGGAATTCTTCATGAGTAGTTGGATAGTTGTTGCAAGACCTTGGTGGAGAGGGATATTGGTGGTAAGTTTTTTACTTGGAATAAACTTGGAGTATGTCCTTCCTAAGTTGAGAGGGAGTGACATATGTGATTCTCTAACACATGTGTCATTCACTAGGCCAGGACTAACAATCGTAAGTCTTAGTGAAGCCCATGTGGAGAGAATGGATAGACACATCATTCTGGTCTTCACCTGGAAGACAGAATGGAGGATTGGGTAATCATCTGACATTCGATACTCTTTAAGAATGAGATAGGGCATTCAAGATGAGAGTAGTCGAGGATAGATATTCTTTGAGGGTTGGCTACCTAAGAGAATAATATTCCAAGAATGTCATACTTTGGGAACACATGGGTGGAGTATGTACCTTGGAGAGAGAATGACTTTGATGGCTATCATTCATGTGTCTCACCAGCATTGTAGCCCATTTATCGTTGAGATATGGGTTTGTTATTCAAGGCCTTGCACTAGGACAATTTTGGTTGATATGATGCTATACAGATTCTATTACCAATCCAATTCTTCTTATGAAATTATTCAGTTCGAAAATGACCGTGTACTTGTATGAATACCTCCCTAGTTAAGAGGGAGTGTTGAAAAGTGTAACTAGGTCAGTCTTCATATTGACTATGTAATTATGTATTTTATGTAAAGAAGAAGACAAAGATAATAAAATGTGTTTCGTACTTTCTTCATGGATTTCATGAGAAATATTTTATTATAGGTTAAATAGACTTCTTCTTGATGTCTATCTAGGGTTTTGTCTTCTAGATATAAATGTAATAAGTATCATATAAGAAGGATATAGAAATGCTCCAAGACTAAGTTCAGAAATTGTGGAAGAATAGCTCTCAAATGCTGGAAGAGAAGCTATATTAATGTATCAATTCGACCTCCCTACAGTTGAAAAGTAGGCCTACTAGTAAGAGGTATGGTCGGCCTAAATTCAGTGAACGTACTCTATATATATACCCTTGTTCTGCGGATCAATTAACAACAGGAATTTCGATCAGCTCTAAAATAATTGTGGATTATCTCTGAGAAAAAGACAGCGTTTACATGCAGATTCAAGATCAGAAAGAGTGTGGATTTCTCTATGGAAAACTATGACCATATGCGGACTAGTGAACAGACATGAGTACAGATTTCTATGTGGGAAAACAGTGACTATATGCAGACTATTCTAAACTAAAGTGCAGATTTCACAGAGTATAAAAAGTGTGAGTTTTTGAATTATAGTATAGGGATATATTGTGGATCTGTCTAAGGTAGCACAGCTTATGTTTATTGAACCTTACATCAGGAAGAATCTGTGTACATACCTTATAAATATTGCCTAATGTTCTGTGTCACCTAGTGGAGCAGAGAACCTGAACTATAAGCAAAGTCAAGGGAAATACACCAGTACTACAAGTGCAGATATATTTGAAGAAGGCTTTGAGATTAGATTGTTGATCAATATGATCCTACAATACACAAAGTCAAGACAGTGACATAAATAAAGAAAGTAGCCTTAAAGGTGTGAAAGGTGAGGAAGGTAAATCTGTGATTTGCCTTCCTAACCATAGCTTAAGGAATAAAGTCGCAAGTGTATGCAAAGTGAATATGACTCAATCTCTAATGGTTGAATAAGAAATAAGAAGTAAAACTTAGAGATTGAGTTCTCTAGTACCAGTGCAAAGCAGTGCAAATTGGTGAAGAAGAGGAGAATCAAGTTTTAAGAGGCAGTGGCAAGGTATTGGAAGCATACCTAGGTAAAGGGTCTGAGTCTTGTTCATGGTACTTGTCATTTGAAGATCTATAAGAAGAATTCCATACGGGTTTTCCTCTCCAAGAGGGAGAGGTTTTTCCCTGATTCTAGGAGCCTAATTTTGTGTCTTGTGTATTTTGAAAATTGACTTGATGATATGCTAAATAAGATAAAAAAGAGAACACATAAGTAACTAAAGTAAGCTCACAAGTAATTATCAAGAAGATAATTTGAATTAATCTCTAACCCTCCAAATTCTCAACACCACCTACCCATTTGCTTTAGGATGATATGGAGTGGATTTACTTTGCCTTATATGATGCTCCTCCATGATTCCCTCAATCATATTTGAAGTGAATTGAACTCCCTGATCAGTGACAAAATCCCTTGGGAATCCAAACTTATAAAAGATTTTTTCCCTTAGAAACTCTGCCACTTTCTTCTCTATTGTTTCTTTTACTACCTTCACTTCAGCCCACTTTGTCAAATAATCATTACACATAATGATGTATATCTTTTGTCCGAATGGGAGATCGATTGGTCCAGTGAAATACATGCCCCATGTAAGTCTAATTTATTGAGTTGAACTAGAGCATCTGTTTTAATTATAAATCCGGGTTGGTAAACTTAGAGGCACACCAAGGTATATGGATCTTAGATTAAGCTAGTGTAGGAAGAAGTTGTTTAGGTGAAGATAATGGAAATGCATAATAAAAATATAAATTACTGAAAATAAAACATTGAAATTATGATCTAGAAGTAAGATTTCAATGAGTCTTTGTGGAGAATAGCCAACAAGAAAGAGGCTCTAACTTAGATTCCTTGGTTGTCTTTCCTCATTATCCCTATTCCAACAAGATAAATTCCACCATAAAGCATAACACAGTTAAACCAAGAAAGTAATAAAGATCAAATGCATAAATACAATTTCCAGTTCAATTCTTAATGAAATCATAACTTAGATGTCTAAGGAAGAGGATCTAACTTAGATGTCTCGGTTGACCTTCCATACTTAAACCAATTATTGAAAGGAAATCATTTCAAAAACATAAATGATCATGGCATACAATGAATTTACTCAGAAAATATTCTTAAGAAATTGTAAATCAAATGTTCAACAATCTAAGATATTCACAATTATGCACAAAAGTACATTGTAGTGTACTTAGCTTAGAATGGGGGTTGTCCATCTCTGCTTTGTAAACTTGAAGACTAACAACTATAGTATATCAGCAATCACATCCCACTGCAAGAACAACAAGAAATAGAAGACAAGTTCTTCAAATTATGTTCAAAAATAGAGAAGTCTCAATAATCATAATACATGTTCATAGTTGTTGAATAGTTGTGCTTAAATAGCCTAAAAGTATAACAAATTCAACTAAAATAGGTGTAACAACCAGTAAGAGTCCTAATCCACCTAATAGGGTTGAACTCATCCCTTTTGTTGCACAAAATATGGGAAGATTCCACAGAATCACAAAAATTCCCCTTAAATCAGGGGATTTCTGGGTGACTGTTCAAGTTTGACCAACTTTGACCGGGCTTGTTCTGACTCATTTGGATTGTGCTAATAGGAGTATTTCCATCCTTGGTTCCCATACTTCTCGAATTTATCTTCAGTTTGCGCCTAGGTGTCTTGCACATACGACTTCAATGGAGCCATTACGGAAATTTCTGTCTCAATCAAAAATAATTTTTAATACCCAATTTTTACTAAAAATTCCAAAAATTAAAATACATAATTATTTTACATTAAAGTGAAAAAATAAGCAAAAATATGACAAATATTCACATGATATGATGGTAATAGATGATAGATAGGTGGATTATGCATGGTGAAAAAGGGTCAAAATTGAGGGCCAATATCTCCCCCTTTATGATTCTGAAGCATGTCCTCGTGCTTGTCTTTGTCTCTTTGATCTTTTGCCTCTGTATGTTGACATCCCTGTTGTTCTGCCTATGGATCTATCCCCTAATTAATTAAAATATTGGAAAAGAAATAGGGAAGGTCTAATTTAAAGTTACCTTTTATATGTTGGAGTAATGTGATATGATATAGGTGTACTATACTATACCTTCCATCACATGTAAAGTATTTTTGAATAATGAGAGTCAAATCTGCCCATGGTTCTCTCAACCATTCCCTTGGAATCCCCTTGGTTTTTTCAAATGTTCCTTTCCTCTACTTCTCTAAAAATTAATTCCACCCCTTCTCTTTAAAATGTTTCCCCTTATGGTATTCTTCTCTTGTCATTGACAAATGTGTGGCTTGAGAAATATATCTTGGAGTAATGGGAACAAGAATGTTTCCTACTCTGGTTTTTTCATTATCAAAGTTAGCTACAAAATCCTCTGTGACTTTTCCATTATGCCCATTAAACTTTCTTAGAAACTCTAATAGGCCTGCTTGGTAGAGTTTTTCTATGGTTTCTTTATTCCAATTTTCCAATTGAAATCCAATGGGCTCAATTCTACTCCCCATACCTAAGTCAGGATGATTTTATTCTTTTGGTCTCTATACCAATTTAAATAACCTTCAATTGTAAATAATCTCATGGAATAATAATAACTTTATGTTTTAATGAAAGAAATTTATTTGGAGTGTAATAGAACAGAGAAATTATATTTGTGACCAGAGGAGAAAGGTATTTCTTGGTGGATGTATTGAAAAAAAAAACTTTTAAATAACACATAAGTGTTGCATACCAAGGCTTGATCTTGATGTTTTTGACTGTTGGACACCTTCTGTGATGAGAGAAAAAAAAAATGATATTTCACCTCTGCCTTTGCTGCTTGTGGAGACAAGGCTCTATTTTGATGCTTTGAAAACACTTTTCTGAAAACACCCTGTGTCAAAATACCTCATAAAACAATCTTATGGATACTACCCTCTTCAGAAATCGAATTATGGAAATGTAAATCAACCTGCAGGTCTTCTATCTTTGGGCAATCACAATTTTGAACAATTTCCTTTAAATGCATATACTCATCTCCTTATCTCCGCCTTCAACTTTTAATTAAAATTACCATACACTACCTCTTCAGAAATCGAATCCAGGAAAGAAATGGATTTTCTGGGTGTTCTACAACAGTCACCATGCAATTCGGACTTGTTTCTGAGGTTAATTAATGTGAGTGGAGTTTTGGTGTTGGCAATCACACACTTGGGGCTTGAACTTGAGCCTACGATGCCACCACGCAATTGTAAACTCGAATTTCCACCAAAACGTTTACTAGCTCAGAGTTAAATCACACTGTAAACTGGACTTTGTGGTTACCTACACTGCCAGCATTTAAATTCCAACCTCATACTTAGGATCTCACCATAAAAAAAATGAATTTCCTGCATTTAACTCCTAGTCAAACTCAACCTGGAATCTCTGCAAAATTCACGGGATTTGAATAGAGATTTCAATGTTTAGTTTCTGGTGTTATAATTAATGAAAACAAGGTGTTCTCTTTGGATATTTGTCGATATTTTTGGTATTAAAATCCATGCATACCCTAAACAAATCATTCCTATGTCTTCATTTCAAAATCAATTTCTAATTTATTTGGGTTATGTTTCCTACCTGAGTCGAGGCACAATACTTATTGAATTCCTTTCTGCTCCCTATGTGAAGGCACTAGCACTGAATGTTGCCTCACTGCGTGGTGATGAAATTTTTCTCTCTGCCTAGGTGCTGAGTGGTTTCTCTCTATCTTAGCACCGTTTGAAATTTTGATTGGTTTTGTGTTTGCAGTGTTTTGAATTTTCCTTGACCATGGGTTTTAACACATGTTCATTCCCTTTTTGTCATTTTCATGACTATCCTTTTGCATCCCTATCGATTTCCAAAATCGATTTACTTTTCTATGGTTTGTTTGCATTTGATATGCCCTTAATACATGTGATTTTTCATAGTTTTTTGGTTTATATGCGCCCATCATTTCATGCATGTATTTTTTCAAAGGTCACGACATAAGGGTTGGCTATATATGCACCGTTCTTTCACCTTGCATACATTTTCTTTGTAATGGACTCAATTTCATTCATTCGTGCACCTTTCATTGCATATTCATATCCATCAAGACAACATTCCATTGTCTCCTTTGGTGACTACATTGATCTTTGCAAGGTCCCTTGTGTAATGATTATTTTTTTCTTCCTTCTCCTTCAGAGTTTAATGTCTTCCTTCTCATGATGCATTTCTCATCATTATTACTCTTTAAAGTACAGTTTTGAAATGATAATTTTAAGGTTATTTCAAGACTTATAATAGAGTAAAAATTTTCACTTTAGAGTATGTGAATGTATCATTGGCACCATAGCATTATAACTCCATCTTTGCTCTTCTTTTTATGACACCAATCCATGTTTGCTTGTTTTGCAGAGAATATTTGTAGGAAAAGAGGCACAAGTTGAATAAATAGTAGGGTAGAAAGTTTTATGAAAAGAGAGATAGGGTAAGAGTTTCTTTTGTATGAAAAGAGATATTTTGGTATGTACAGGGAATGAAGGCATACACTCTATACGCATCGAGGTTTAATTAGTCTCCTAATTTAAGAATTTCTTTCAAAATCAAAAGCCTTTAAAAATAAATTTGTAACTTACAGTACTTCCCTTGATTTATGTTTTGAAAAATATCATCTCCTTAGTGAATAGATGAAATTGAATAATGAGTTGATTGATGAACTTGATTATGTTCTTTGTAAACAGGTCCCTTCTAACAATTCTTTGTATACAGGTCCCTTCTGACAGAATTTACATGTTGATCCTCAGGTCCCTTTAAGAAATAGTCTTTGACTCATATATGTTCAGGTCCCTCTATGATGTTGATGTTTATCATGTTCAGGTCCCTTTTTGATGTGATACTACTCATGTGTCAAGTCCCTTGATGCTTTGAGTATGTTGAGTTGCTCAGCTTCTAAAAACAAATGCACTTGTTTTATTCTGTCTTCCTCCTTGCTTATTTTGATACTTGTCCTCAAGTCTGGAAATTAGAGGATAGAATGTCCTAGCTTAGTGCCAACCTGAAACATAAAATTAATTAAAAACACAATCATTTTAAAAATAAATCATATTAGTCAAGTGACTTGGTTTTCCAATATGAATTCAGATTTATACTATGCTAGAAATCTGGATTTTCAGAGCCAAATCTTTTTATTATTTTTGTTCTTTTATATGTTTTTATTTTCTTTTCTGGATGGAAGTGGGATATATTGGAGTAGGGAAGTATGGAAATATTATTAAATTAATATAGGTTGAATTCATGTTCCAGGAGTAGATGGATAAATAAATAATAGATATGGACTTCAACATGAATGATTGTGGAGCTTAACATACAATATGGCAGATGAATGACATCATGAACAATATGGATTATGAAAGGCTTCTTTGGAAATGGATGTAACTTGTCATGGTATACAACTTGACTTCTTCTTCTGATGATTAGCTTCAAGTATTTTTCCTTGATCTTGATTCATCTTGTAGGGTTGTTGGTGTTGTTGGTCAACAACTGAAAGCAAGCAGCTTCAAGAGTTCTGAGTTTCTTTGGATGAACTCAACATCCTATCAATTCCACTTTGCTTTGACTTGAATATTTTCATTTCATATTCTGATATATGAATTTTTAAATATTGACTTTGAAAATCCTTCATCCATGGAGTTGACCCCTCAAATCTTCCTAGGACCTCCAAAAACATAGCATTTTCCTGCAATACAATATTAGATGATGGAGGGAGAGAGGTGTACAGTCTCTCTTCTTCCAAGAAATATGTAAAATAATTACAATCAATTCTTCAAAAACAATTCCAAAGATGATATACAAAGAAAATGCATTTGTTTTCCCCTGAGGAATGGAGGCCAACCTAGACCTCCTCGCGGTATTTTATTCACAAAATCTATGTTTTATGTCCAATTAGAGTGATTCCAAAGAAAATTTGAATTGAATTAATATGTATAATTCTAGTATAAACATGTTTTCAAAATGGTTTAAAATTATATGCAAAAAATGATGAAGAGTATCGTGTTTGATAGAGTTGCTTATGAATTTTTTACTAGACCAACAATCACTATTTCGAGTGTAACTTTTCGTTAAAGATCAGATAGATGTGATTACACTTGGAGATTAAAGTAGATTCATTTTTTTCTATCCAATAGAAATATGCTTTTAAAATCTGTAGTTTTGATATCACAAAATTGTTGATGAACACATCTAGGAAGCAGAGTTTCACTATGTTGATTTTAAGACATGCAATCACTAAATGTGGCATAACCTTTTCATTTGACATCCAAATGGGATGATTCAAATTGTGCATTGAACTATAATTGAAGATATATCTCCCATACAAACAGGTTTTGAAAATAATATTATTTCGTATGTGAAATATGCCAATGAATATTCAAGACCTAAAATTGTCACCATGCATATTTTTCGACAAGTAGTTAGTATTTTGAGCATAACTTTTTCATATGATGTCGGATTGAGGTGATTCAAATTGATTTGGAAACTAGATTCCAAGGACTAATTTTCCTATACATATCATGTAAAAATATTTCCATTAGAACCCTCGAATCAATTTTATACTAACTTTGTCCTCAAAATTTCTCTTGAGATCTAGTGTTTATTTTGATCATATCTTTTTTATGTGTGATCCAAATTGAAAATTTAAAAATGGATTTAAAAACTAGATTTCAAAATGTACCTTTTTTAAAAACATGTTTTAAAAATGATCCTATATGGTTACCCAAAATAGGATTGTTCTTAGTGCATTTTGCCATAAAATCCTTCCAAATGAGTATTGAAGAATGATTTGAAAACTTATTCATGAGGGTCTGAACCAAAATTATTATGCAAGTGTTATTGTGAACTTATTCTACCTATTTATTTATTCTATTCTATCCTATTCTATTGTAGAAAAATAAGTTATTCTCTCAAGCATAAGATAATTTCCAATGCATCCACTTGCTTAACAAGATCATAAGTAGACTTTTATCCAAGTTTGGAAAATATACCTTAATGAATGCTTGGAAATGAAAAATTAGTTGATTATAAAGATTTGATGCTAAGGAATGTTGAAAAATGGAGTGGTGTTGTGGCCTAATGACTAGTTGAAACCAAGTTTTGAAATAATCTTCATTTGCTTGGCTTTCCTTAATTGTCATATCACAAAGTTCTTCTTGTGGAACTTGTTCAAACTCATGAATGCACAAGGGATACTGTGATACATATTCCATATATTCTTTAATTTCTAGCTCTATTGTTTGAACTTCATAGCATGTGATCCATAACTCACTAATCTTCTTACAAATATAACTAGAAGAATTTTCTAGATTCTCTTCTTATGGATCATCTTCATGGATTATTTTTTCTTCTTCTATGTTTTGAAATGAAGATTCATCCCTAGTGACCATTCTAAATTTTGGACAAGGATTTGAAAATATCCTTGTGGTGGCATACGCTCCTTCTCTAAATGACTTCTTTAACGTCATGTTTTTTATATCTTGTTTTTCAAATGGATTTTGTAATTAGTGAGTTTTTTTTTTTTTTTTTTAATGGTTGGGGGGGTTTCGTTTTGGGGATCTGCCTTCCTAATTTATATGTCTAAGAATGAATAACCATAATGAAAAGTGCACCGGATGCGGGTGATATGCCCCGAACGTGTGAGGACAGCTCCCCCCATGCTCATGATGACGACGCCTTGCAAACTCAACTCTAACCTGATGCAAACACTCAATTCATTAATCATTCATACTAGAGCTCTCTTGCACCTAACCTCCTGCTACACTTTGCATCACACCCAGCCTTACCTGGATTGTCCTTCATCGCATCTGCGGGCATGCCATGCCACAATCCCTCACTACATATGTGCTCATGCCACAAGCCTTCAAAAGGCACTGAAGCTCCCCATTCTACCATCTCTTTTTTGCTCCAGTCGAATTATATAGCCATTTTTGTTTATTCCCTCACCATCTCGCCGCTGGTCCAACTTCCCTGCGCGCTCTCCCTATTACGCGCTCCCCCTAACACGCGCCCCCTGTTGCACACCCTCCTGTAGAGTGCTTCTACCACTGTGATCCTCCTTACTACGTGCCCCCTGTAAAAAGCCTCCTGGCTAAGCGCCTCCCTGCTAATAGCCCCCCCTCCTGTTCTTCTCCCTGCTATGCACTATCTGTGGTGTTCTCCCCCGCTGTGTTGATCAGGTGATCATGTCCTATTAGAGAAAATGCTCAAAATTTTATTTGCTCAAAATTGGTTGAAACCAGAACGACATGAAAGGTCTCGTCAAAACGATCATGTAGCTGTGAATGGCACTCAAATCCGATGTAGTATGAGGAATATATTCAACTTTGAATTTTCTCAATTTCAGGAAAAAAGCCCAATTTGACTAAGTTTTACTTTAATAAAAATATATATATATTAAAAAAGGAATATTTCACATAATATTCTAGGAATATTCTGCAGCAGACCAATCACAGGGCGCCACGTGGCCTGCCCGGAGTCTGCCATGTGGCCCCAAGAAGTCAAACAGTGTAGAATGTTTATGGCAAAATATTGTTTGCATTGGAGGGTTCGAACCCGGTTCAGGGCTCTTGCAGCCAGGCGACCCGACTGGGCGGTCTACAACAAGGTTCTTAACATTCATAAGAACAATGTTATATTTTAATTTTAAATTTGTTTTGGGCGGGCCCGAAAGGGGGCTAGCCCCCTTTACAATGAAACCTCGGGCGGAAAACCTAGGGCTAGGCTAAACACTCCGGCAGGAGTTCTAATAGCTAACGGTTAAGTTTTTAATGCTGCGGAGAGGTCACATATAACCCGGTGAAGTTTACGTTAAATGAGATTGCGACGATTCTGAAACCATCAGCCTAACCACCGGCATAACTGCCCATGTGGCCATGAAAAACTTAAAATTTATTGCTACCCCTTAATTGCGCGGAGGTTTTGGCGGAGTCTGCCCAGAATGGTGCCACCTCCTTAATTAGTGGAGCTAACTACAGTTCCACCACATTTGGTGGAGTTTTTTTTAGGGCAAACTAGGCAAAACTTCAGTTGGACATAACTTTTGCTAGGAGAGTCCATTGGAGTGAATTTTTTATTTTTATTTTGGGTAATTGGAGCATTCCAGAGCCATTAGAGTAGGTTGCAGCACCATTAGAGCATTTCTTCAGGTGTTTTATCAGCGAGAGAGCTTGAAGAGCCACCAGGGCTTGGGGATTGGAGAGCTGTATGGGATTATAGTTATCCATTGGAGGTGAAAATATAGTCATTTCTTACTTTTTTCTGCACTCTGAACTCATTTCTGCAGCTATTTTCGCCTATTTAGGCTTTCTACACATTGTATAACCATTTTCTGAGCATAATAAGAGCAATAACATGCCCATTTGGGGTCTTGGACCCGGCAGATGTAGCCTAGGAGGGGTGAACTGCCTTATCATATGCTGAGTTATATTCTGTGATTTATTTGCTGCTTATTTTTAGAGTTAAATATGTTAAACAGTAAAAATAAATAAGCCTCCTACATACAAAAAGACTCATAAATTCACCAAAAGCACTTTGTTCCAATTGCAAAACACATTAAACAGTTTTCACACATAAGTTTATGGATAATGAATACCTTGCACCAGCAAACAAGTAGTTTCATTATCAGATCATTAGTGATTACTTCTATTATTTCTTTAGGCAGAGTCTGTAAAGGGCCAGAAAGCTTCAGGATCTCATCCTTTCTTTAAAGGTGACATATCCTGTAAATGCCCCTACGGTTCATCTCTGTATTAGAAATAATAAGTTCTCACATTCAGATCAGATTGGTATCAGAGCTTAGGTTTGAGCTCAAGATTTGACTTTTGTGCAAAGAAATATTTTACTATTTTGCAAATTTGATGCTTACTAGGCTTAAACTTAAAAGAGGGGAAGGAAAATTGGTTAGAGAAGAGGACAATCCTCAACCAAGGAGGGCCAGGGTTCCATTATCTCCACCTTCTATCTCACCCTAAATAGCCTTAGAAGCAACCACAAGCATGTCTTCAAGAGAAGAAGAAGCTCATGAAGAAATGGATCCCAAGGAAGAAGAAAGGGTTTTTCGGAAAGCTTTCTTGGATATGACTGAAATGGTAAGGATCCTCTATCAAGAAAGAAATGATAGAATTGCCGGAGAAGGATCTAAAAACACAAAAGAAGGAGAGGGTTCTTCAGGAGGAAATAAGGGTAATTATCATTCAAAGAAAGGGAATGGAGGAAATAGTGATCCTTCATCTCCATCGTCATCTTCTTCCTCAACATCATCTTGTTCGACTTCGGTAAATCAGTCACATAAGTCGAAAACCACTGGTAAAAATACTTTTCTAAAGCTTGATGTCAAATTTGAATTACCAATTTTTAATGGTGAAGTGAATGTAGAGAAATTAGATAATTGGATTAGACAACTAGAATTCTATTTAAGGATTCAGAATCTGCATGATGACGACACTAAAATTCAGCTAGCCTCATTAAGGATGGAAGGAGCAGCTTTGGTATGGTGGGAAGCCAAGACCAAGGAGGAAATCAGGAAACATGGTAAGCTTACTTCATCATGGACTGAGTTTATTTCTGCAATCAAGAAACAATTTTATCCTCTTGCTCACCTTCAGAAGGCTATAATGAACTGGCAAAAATTTAGACAGCTTAAGGGACAGAATGTGCAAGACTATACTCAGGAATTTAGGAGAAGAGGACTCTTACTTGGGATAGATTTACAAAGCCAAGATACTTTGTTAAATTACATAGGTGTTTTTCACAGTTACCTTCAACACACTATTCTTATGTTTAATCCTACTAGTCTAGACGAAGTTTGTGTATAAGCTACGCATTTAGAGGCTAGAGGAAAAAACACTTTTGATGCACTGAATGAGGATAGTGATTTTAAAAGTAAACGAATAAAAAGGGTTGCAAATTCCAGAAAGGAAAAAGGAAAATTATTTTGCAAGAACTGTTCAAAAACAAGCCACGATGAAGATCACTGTTGGAAGCTTCATCCTGAGCTGAAACCAGAGGAATATAAAAACAAAGACAAGACCAATGAAAAGAGGAAAATTGTAGCAACTGTTGAACAGGACTTAGGGTCTGAATCAGGTGTTGAGACAAAAAGTACCACCATGGTTTTAAAGAACATAAAATGGAAAGAGGTTTTACAAAACACAAATCCCAGTTCTAGCTCATTAAACTGTCACAAAGATACTCAAGATGAAAAGAGGAGGATAGAGCTATTTCATGTGAGGATAATCTCAAACCACACAAAGATAGACACACTTTTTGATAGTGGGTCTCAAGCTAATCTCATCTCAGAAGACTTGGTCAAACAGCTGAAACTTGAGACAATTCCACATCCAAAGCCTTATCCACTTGGGTGGATATGCAAGGATGCAAACTTAAAATTCTCAAAGAAGTGCATCTTGCGCTTCGCCATAATAGCTCATTATGTTGATTGGGTTGAACTGGATGCAGTACCGCTTGACATTACATGTGTTTTGTTGGGTAGTCCATATTTATATGACAGAAAGGCCATCTTATATCGCCATGAGAATAAGTATCACTTGTTCAAGGATGGAAAATAGTACATTGTGAGAGCACATAAGAAGAAGCTAGAACCTTCTTTAGTCCATGTAGGTCAATTGAAAAGGCTAGTTAATGCAAGTCAAAATATGACTTTGTTGATATTGAAACGAAAATATTTTGTACATTTACCTTTTCATGATATTGCTAATGATATGTCTCAGTCTGATAGCAGTTAATCTTTGAAAGAAGATGACAATTTGTTGCACAAAGTACCTTTGGTGTCGATCAGTTCAGAGAACGAAGTGTCGATGCAAAGCAGTGCAAGAGTCCATGAGATGGAAAGGCATGCAAGCAAAGAGGGCACACAGTTCAGCATGGGTAAATTTTGGTTTCAGAATGGAAGATTTGGATGGTGAGAAAACTTGGTCGGGATTCGGCACAATTACAAGGTTCATTCAGCAAAAATTCGCCATGTGAACAGTTGGCAAGGTGAATCTCATTTTCAGTCTTCTTTGAAGTTTGACCATTGTAGAAATAGTATGATTTCTACAAATTATAGTTGTTGTTCTGCAAATTTCAAGAATTTCCATCATGACTCAGTCAATGTTAGCAACGGTCAGTCAGTGAATTCAAGAGACAAATTATATTTTTATGAGAAGCTCAATTTGATGAAGTCAGGAAGATTTCAGTGGTTCAAAGTTGGAAGAGTGGAGAATCAGTCTCCTCATCTTCATTTTCTGTAATCAGAGAGCTTTTGTGGGTCCAAAAGCTTCCCATTTGGGAGGTGTGATCAGGTGATCATGTCCTATTGGAGAAAATGCTATAAATTTTATTTTCTTAGAATTGGTTGAAACCAGAACGATAGGAAAGGTCTCGTCAAAATGATCTTGTTGCCATGAACGGCACTCAAATCCGATGTTGTGTGAGGAATATATTCAACTTTGAAGTTTCTCAATTTCAAGCAAAAATCCCAATTTGACTAAGTTTGACTTTAATAAAAAATAAATATTAAAAAAGGAATATTCCACTGAATATTCCAAGAATATTCTACAGAATATTCCACAAAATATTCCATGGAATATTATGCAGCAGACCAATCACAGGGCGCCACGTGGCCTGCCCAGAGGCTGCCACGTGGCCCCAAGAAGTCAAACAGTGTCAAATGTTTATGGCAAAATATTGTTTGCATCGGAGAGTTCGAACCCGGGTCGGGGCCCTGCCAGCCGGGCGGCCCGACCGGGCTGTCTGCAACAAGGTTCTTAACATTCATAGGATCGAAGGTTTATTTGAAGTTTAAATTTGTTTTGGGCAGACCTGAAAGGGGACCAACCCCCTCTAGAATGAAACCTCGAGCGGAAAACCAAGGGCTAGGCTAAACACTCCAACGGGAGTTCTAACAGCTAACGGTTAAGTTTTTAATGCTGCAGAGAGGTCACATATAACTCGGCGATGTTTACATTAAATGGGATTGTGACGGTTCTAAAATCGTCGGCCTAACCGCCGTCATAACTGCCCATGTGGCCACAACAAACTTAAAATTTATTGCTACCCCTTAACTGCGTGGAAGTTTTGGCGAAGTCCGCCCAGAATGGCGCCACCTCCTTAATTAGTGGAGCTAACTGCAATTCCACCACATTTGGTGGAGTTTTTTAGGGAAAACTGGTTAAAACTTCAGTTGGACATAACTTTGGCTAGGAGAGTCCATGTGGAGCAAAAAAAAAAATTTATTTTGGGTAATTGGAGCATTCCAGAGCCACTGGAGCAGGTTTCAGAGCCATTAGAGCATTTCTTCATGTGTTTTATCAGCAAGAGAGCTTGAAGAGCCACTAGGGCTTGGGGATTAGAGAGTTGTATTAGATTATAGTTATCCATTGGAGGTGAAACTATAGTTATTTCTTACTTTTTTTTGCACTCTGAACTCATTTCTGCAGCTATTTTCACCTGTTTAGGCTTTCTACACATTGTATAACCATTTTCTGAGCATAATAAGAGCAAGGACATGCCCATCTGGGGGCCTTGGACCCAGCAGATGTAGCCCAGGAGGGGTGAACTACCTTATCATATGTTGAGTTATATTCTGTGATTTATTTGCTGCTTATTTTTAGAGTTAAATATGTTAAACAGTAAAATGAAAGAAGCCTCCTACATACAAAAAGACTCATAAATTCACCAAAAGCACTTTGTTCCAATTGCAAAACACATTAAACAGTTTTCACACATAAGTTTATGGATAATGAATACCTTGCACCAGCAAACAAGTAGTTTCATTATCAGATCATTAGTGATTACTTCTATTATTTCTTTAGGCAGAGTCTGTAAAGGGCCAGAAAGCTTCAGGATCTCATCCTTTCTTTAAAGGTGACATATCCTGTAAATGCCCCTACAGTCCATCTTTGTATTAGAAATAAGAAGTTCTCACATTTTCAGATCATGCGCGCCCCTTGCTACGTGACCCCTTGTTGCACACCCCCCCTCTGCGCACCTTTGATACGCGTTCTCGGAGCACTATCACCGTGGTCAAGATCAACGTCTGCAATCCATTAAAGGTTCCTCTTCAGGCAACCATGATAGGGAGGTCGCTCAAATGCTTGAAGGCACTCAGGAAGAGATTGTCTTAAATCTGAAGAAACCGAGGGGCAGAAGAGGTCCCAGGAATTCTACCATAGCGCTCTCTAAGCTGCCCACTCCACAAAAAATCGAGCCGCTCCCTATTCACAAGCCAGCAAAGGAGGAGACAGATGTCTGGATCATGGATTCTGATGGATTCTGGACCAGAATTTTAGATGCAGAGTACCCTGTTGCTCCAATCATCCCCCCCCCCCCCCTTGAAGCCCCCACGTGAGCCAACAACTGAGGAGGAGGCCATTGCGCATGAATATAGAGGCCTCATCAAGGAGGAGGACCCCACTGCATAGGATGATGAAGGCACACCATGACTGCATTGTAGCTCGGTTCTTATCTGTGTTTTGTCAACTCAGTACATATTATAGCTATTTTGTTTTTATAAGTGTTATGGAACATTTTGTAAAACAAGACTATTTGACCCTGTTAAGGGGTTGGTTTCCTCCTAGGAGGCAGCCCCAAACCTATTCTATTTTGAAAACTACCAAGGTTGGGATTTTCTAAGCACCGCCTGCCATCTCATCCCACTGCCTATGTAAAGTTTCTTTTATAATCTAATATAGCTTAGCCTAACTTACAAAAAAAAAAACAATAATGAAAAGTGTTTTTGTTTTCACGTTTTACTGTTTTTTTTGTTATTTTCTATATGTTTTCTAAACAATCTTCCTAACTAGCTCTATCTAAGTGTTTTGTGAATTAATCCCTCTTGCAGACAAAAACGATCTCTCTATTACCCCAACATATAACTAGAAAAAATCAACCATTTGAATGTGTCTTTCTCTAAACTAATACCATTTTATATTATTACAACTTAGAAATGAGGAGGTTATGCTCCTACCTTTCAATCGAGACGTTTGATGTAGCCTTTTTTCTTTCGCTCCAAAGAAATCCTTCAATGTTGAGAATAACCTGCAATCACAAACAATGCAAAGGATCAAAGCGTTTGCAGTGTATAATAATCATAAATACCAGTTCAACTTAGTGATCAAGGAATCTAAGTATTGATATTATTTCAATAAATTCAGAAACAAGACAATGAGAAAAAGAGATCCATATGTATTATTAGGAATAAGAAAGAGCAATCTTACTACCTGAGCCTTGATGTTGTACATATTTCTCTCGTATGTCTGCAATCGTATCCTCAATTTGACAAGCCTTCCTCTCTAGAATGACCAATGTGAAGTTTTGTGTACAAAGGTCTGATATTCAATGTACAATCAAGAACTACCAATTCAGAATCTATTAACTCTGTGAACTTTCTCCACTACCAGTTTAGTATCTACCCTTCAACCTGAAACTTTAGCTCAATTTATAGATAGATTGAGGAAGTTTCAGATCTATCAAGAAATGGATGAGATCCTCCAATAAAGGGGTTAGGGTAGCCAAGGGATAAGCTCCATGAGTGGTTCGATCCTATTATAATCGGAAGGTCCTGCACTATTTAGTTTTAACGATTCTAACATAGGATTAACTCGGTGTTTTTCAATTTTAGGGAGTCAGAAGAAAAACATAAGTAAACTCTGTAATGTTATTTTTCATAAATTTAGTCTCTCAAACCTGAAAAAGGATAAAATAATGTAGGAGAGAAATCTGTTGACCATGCTTAGTCAATGTATACCTTTTTCGTAAATAGTCTAGTTCGGTCTGGAAAAGGGGTAAACTTATACTGAATAGACAAATGTTAAATTATTTTATCAAGTTCGAATATTCAAGTGCTCAACAATCTTTTCATGTTTAGAGAGTCTGAAAAGGGCTTGAAAGAGGACTCCAGGGTTTCGCTTTTTCGTTTTTTTTTAAGAGCCCGAAAAAGTGATAAAATTCTACTCATTGTCAAAATGATTCGTTTTCAAACATAACCTGTTGCCTGCAAAAAAACTCAAAAAATTACAATCACCTGCTCTCAATCATGGAAAAGCAGGTCAGAATTAGTCATTTTTACCTTTCGATTTTCAGAGAAGAGAAAAAGAGTTTTTACCATACACCTTCCAGAGCAGATATCGGGAGAACCAGTCAGCCGTTCCAAGAACCGTCAGTTCCAGGTATTTCGCCTCTTCATTTTCTTTCTTTTCATCAATTTAGTTTTTCATTTTAAGTTTTTAGGTCATTAACAAGGTTTTGAAATCCACCCTCGAGGGTGCGCAGGTTTTCGTGGTGAAACCCGCGCACCCCGGTGATTTTTTAATATAAAAAGTCATCGGGCCGCCGCAGTTTTTATACATAACCCATCCGCAAAAACACACTGTGTATGAATAAAAATTGCGCAAGCGTCGTGGGGTTTTCCAAATTACATTTCTATCCATAAAAAATGCTCCAAACTGTTTCTAATGTTTTCTAATCTTCCTCAATGATTGTTTGCAGGCCATCAATCATGTTAGAATGGAGAGAAAGAGAGCATGGGTTGCATGATAATGAAGCCATGGATGACCCAGCAACACTTCGTACGCTGAAAATTTGTGGTTTATATAAATTCTTGGCAATATAAGCAATGAAGGTTGTTATGAAGGTAAATCCTCTTTGCGGGCATAGACGATCCCTCTAGCCCTAGAGTGGGTCTAGAAACAATAGGACAAACTAGAGTGTGGGTTCCTAATTACTGAATGGAAAAGACGTGATAGATCAACCTACCTGGAGTTCATTGTTGTCATCGTAGCTGCTGTAGTGGTGGCCTCTCGATTCCTGCCTCGAAAAATCACGATCTGTTTTCAACGATGCTTGGATACCTACACAAGATCAACAAACAAGAGCAGCATACGAAAAAAAAAACTCATTCATAATTAATAACCAATCAAGGAGGGTTAAGCATACTGCATCAAATAGAACACATCGATGCAAAATGAGAACCAGGCAATAGTTATACATTTGTAATAAGTAGAAGAAAGAGATATAACCAAGCCTTGACGTCGCAACCTCCTTCAGCGAGGTTCGATTGGAGCACATCTCGATGAATGTCAGGGACTTCGAACGGGATGAAGGCACAAGCCTAAGCTCTCTCAATGAGGGCTCTTTCGTTCTATCTCTCCAGCATTTCCGCTATATTATCTTCAGTTCAACTAGCTTAAACAATGGAGGATGGTTATATTTATAGAGGGAGAGGAGGAGGTTGGGATCCCTACTATAGTGGAAGGGAGGCCTTATCCCTTCGGAGGTTTCCCCAAAAGGTGGAAACAAGAGGCCAAAGGAGGAAGCTTGTGGTTATTCAGTCGAACCACACCCAATGATTCATCCACGAATTTGTTGTGATAGAAACTTCACCTTTATTTTTAAAAAAACTTTCCATAAATAGATTTGCGCGGGTGGCTAACTGAGACAGAACGCCAGCTGGCAAGGGGCCAGTGTTAATCTGCCTCATCAGCGCGAGGGCATAATTGGCTAGCAACGCCAAGGAAAAATAAGGGTTTTTGGTGGTTTGTTCAAGAAATAGTCAACAGAAGGAATGTCAAACTCATGATAAGGGATGAAATGATGGTATTTGCAAGGCATGAAACTTTATTTTGACCACTGAAATGAGCCTCCAATGTGCAAAATTGGGATTGCAGGGACAGTGAAAAAATGTTGTGTAACAGATTCCTCCTAAAGCATGAAGTCCGAGAGAGAGGAAGGGGTGAAATGCTTTACAAGAATGCATTTGAACCAAACACCACTGTCGGAAGACCTGCAATTACAAGTAAAACTGATATCTATAAGACATGAACATGTGGCATGGGTGCATCCATCCATAATAGAGTATATATGAACTGAGATCCATGGTATGGACGCAGCCATCCAGCAGTGGGGATCAACAAATAGACTCGGGTATGGTCACAGCCATCCAATCAAAGAGTCATGTAATAAATTCATGATAAATCATAATATCCCGTAGCCTGGATTTTATCAGACGAAATCCAGGGTCTTGCGCTCCATCTCGACCCGTACAAGTATAAATTCAAGCATGCAAATATATGAGCTGAAGTCGAACATGCAAGAAAATCACCTGATTACCAGCCAATGATGAAAGTTGTTAATAGGTGCGAGAGAAACCACCAATAATGACAATGGTCCTCAAGGCACAGTAGGTACAATCCACAGAATGTGAACAGTGAGCTGGCGTCGAACACCCGTAGAATCACTCAATCGAAGGCCAATGATGTGGACTTGTCGTCGAATGCGAAGAACCTGTCATTGAGGCATGCAGGCTCCAAGGTACTGATAAGGAGTCTCTAGATCAACTTCCTGGATAATGAACTGAAGTCGACAGGAAGTGACCTAGTCGAAGGAGGGCCATAATGTTTCCCACATCATCGACATAAGATAGAGGAACATAATGATAGTGAATCAGGACCAATAGAGAATCAGAGGGAGGTTGAAAACTGCAGAGGAAAACTTCTCTTGAACATATCAACGACACGACTCTGGATTTGGCAGTATTTGACATCAAGGGATTTGAGGTCTTGGTGACATGGAAAAGAGCATATGAGAGGTCAAAACAGATTACCCAAACCCACGGAGGCAAAAATGAAGAAATGAGATGTCCCCAGCCCGACACGAATGTAGACGAGTGTCATGTTCAAGAGCGACATACTGCCAACATAACTAACAATTGGTTCAATTTTCCCCCACCATTTCTGGCGAGTACCCCAGTTATTTTTTAAAAAATCTTGAAGGGGATAGCATATGCTTGTGTTGTAAGTTTGTCCTTCGGAAAAATCCATCCTAGTACATTTTACGAGCCCTAGGAAGGAGAAACTCGATGAACGTCATGGCGATGATGTTCGATGTCATCAGAGTTTAACGAGTCTGACAAAGGAAGAACTCAGCATCTTTTCATGTTTAGAGAGTTTGAAAAGAAGCGGAAAAGAAAACTCTAGCAGATCCCTTTTCATAAATAGTCCCTCAGATCCGAAGAGTTAGAAAACAATATCTAAAAGAACCTCTTAGTCGTGATTGGCTAAGGTATTCCTTTTTCGTAAGTAATCTATCCCAGCCCGAAAAAGGGGTAAACGTATACCGGGTAGATATTGTTTTGCAGCCATTTAACGAGTTCAAAATGACAAGAGTCTCAGCGATATTTTTAGTTTTAGAGAGTCAGAAAAGAGCTGAAAGATGACTCTAGTAGTGACTTTTTTGTGTTTTTACTGAGTCTGGAAAAGTATAAAATACAACTCATGACTTCATCACCATCGCATTAAAAACCTGTCGCTGCACAAGAAGCAAACGTAAAACCCATTTCTCGAAATAACATAAGGTAATAATCGAAAAACATGTCTTAAAATATAATTAGGGTTCTGAAAAGTTATAAAATGCCAAAAATGGTAAAAAATAATTACTTTTCACTTTTACCTAGTGACCCATTTTACCTTGCGATTTTGTGGCGACAATAGCGAGCAATCCAGCAAACCAATCTCTGATCTGTCAGTTTCAAGTAAGAGCCAACACCCTTCCCCACATTTTAAGCATTCTTTCATTACCTGCAACCTTCAGTTTTGATTTATGAGGGGGAAATTGTGAAATTTAGGGCATAACGGTTGGCACGGGTTTCAAGCATGGACTCGCACCAACTGCCCGATTTTTTGCACTGGGGCGCGCCCATTCGCGCAGTCATTTCTAAAACAGTCGTGCCAACCACGCAGACCCTTCAAAGCTCATAATGCAAGCAATCAAACTCAAATTTCACAATTTTCAGTGTTTGATTTAGCTAATAATGTCCATATGAACATGTTTGCAGGTGAAAGAG